>BJBW01001372.1:93886-257137 GCA_004320125.1 Scolopax mira
TGGGCTGCCCAGGGAGGTGGTTGAGGCACCATCCCTGAAAGCATTCAAGAGACGAGTTGACATGTGCTTGGGGATATGGATTAGTAGTGGATTGGGGTTGTTTCAAGTGTGGGGTGGGGTTTGTGTGGGTGTGTGCTTTTTTTTTTTTTATTGGTTGGACTAGATGATCTTAAAAGGTCCCTTCGAACCTAGGTGATGCTGTGAATCTATGAAACTTATATTACAATGACGCGTAAGGCCTCAGGCTGTTTGCTGTGCATGATGCTAATTCTTTAGAACTACATTTTCAATGTTGTAATTAATTTACCTTAATAATCGCTTCTTTTTCTGTTATTTGTAGATTTTATCTTTGCTGTTCGGGGGTGCCTGTGCTTCCTGTTCTTTTCTAGTGGTATTTTAATTTCTCATGTTTTCCTGCTTTCATTTCATGCTCCCTTATATCACATCTCCACATCTGTCACATTTATTCCAAGTTCCTTCAGTACCCTGTAATAAAACAAACTTTGTTGCTCTTGTTGCATTGTTTACCTTGGGGCAAAAGATCAGCTGTGAGCAATTAGCTGTGATCAAGTTAGCAGCTGTATGCTATAACCATATGTTAGTGACAAGTTTTAAACTTTAGCAAAAACTTCGCATCTTGATCTCCTCCTCCTCCTAACGATGACTACCATCTCCAGTCTTAATGTATGTGAAAATGATGAAAATGAGATTTACCTAACTTCCTTTGCTTCTGACATGCACATATAGCATCACAGCATTGTTATCATGAAGGTTTGTATTTTGGATGCCATATTCATACAGCTGAAGTTTCAAACGATGTGCAGATGCAAGGATTTTAGCTCAATAACTCCACTACCACTGCCTCACCAGTGTTTAATACCGATATTATCTGTTCTCTTTTTCCTCACGGAGAAGGTTCTGCTTTTGTTTCTGATGCTGACCTCATACCTCACTGAGCATCTGTAGAACCACGGCACACAGGTCTAGCACACAGAACTCAGTGACCGGACTCTGTATTTTCCCTTCGGTGTCGCATTTACCGCCGCCCAAGACTCGGCCCTCTAACATTCTCGTGACAAGCAGCCGTCCCGGCGGGGGAGGGAGCCGTCGGTGCCCAGGGACACGAGCGGCGCCAGTCGTTATCTCTACCCGAGGGCTGCCCGGGCCGCAGGACTCACGGAGGCCACGCTCCTTGGCCCGGGGACGACTGAACGACAAGAGAAACAGCGGCGGCCACCGCCGCCTCACCTCAGAGCCGTGCGAGCCCCGCCCCGCGCGCCTGCGAGGAAGGAGTGCGCACGCGCCAACTGCCGGGGCGAGGGCCGGCAGCCGCGTCCTTCTGCGCACGTGTGCGAGCATGCCCACTGACCCGTCCGCCCCGGGGGGGGGGGAGGGGGCTGTCACGTAACGCTGGTGGCGTATGCACTTCCGGGTGAGCTGGGGCGTGCGGCGGAGCGGGTCGTTTCCGCGGCGGCACGGGTGAGGCCGCGGCCCGTTCCCTCCCGCCCTCCTCCTTCCCTCCTCCCCTCGCTCCGTCCGTCTCCCGCCAGGTACGGCTGCGCAGGGGGCGGTAGTGGCCAGCTATGGCCGCAGCTGGGTTGTGCGGCCGCAGGGTGGGGCCGCAGTCTGTCGAGCGCCGGTGCGTGAGTGGCGGCGGGGTCCAGTCAGAAGCCTAGGGAGGCCGTACTCACGCCTCGGACCCGAGAGTCGCTGCTGGGCCGCGCCGGCGACTGTCCCGGCGGACGCGAGAGGATGGCGATCGGGGAACAGTCCCTGTCGCTCCGCTCGGGGCTGCGGCCCCACTCGGCCCAGCTGGGCGCTTCCTCCGCCGGTCTCGCTCTGCCCCGCTTCTGGTCACCGCTGAGAGCGGCGGAGGGAAGAATTTAGAGCACATAGATGTTAATCTTTTCCCCGTCCCGGTGGGGTAGTTGCCCCAGGGTGGTGTTAATCTCAGCCTAGTTTTCAGTAACGAGGCTGAGGTTTGTCGTGTGCACGCTGTTTTCCTCCCTTCTCTCTTGTGTGGCTCAGTGATGAGCAGGTGTGTCCGTGGAATCTCTTTTTCCTATGTAGGTTTAGCAAATGCACCGTATAGAGCTATGCTGCAGAAGTTCGAATTGCTTTCTAGTGCCTTTTATTTTAGTTCTGCCTTATTTCCAGATGCTAATGTAATAAGCTGAGTAGTAATTGAGTATTTCTGGTTAACTTGTATTGGTTAACTATGCATATTTCAGTCTTATGAAGGAGTATTGATTGCACTTAGGCAAGGTATAAATTCTTTTTGACTGTTGTCTGATAAGTTAGTACTTACCTTTAAATGAATCTGTGATTCAGAAATGCAGATTCTTCCATTGCTTTGAATACGGAGTCTAAAGTAGTGTCCTTGGAGATGAAAGCCAGAGTGTCTTCAGAAGTCTTCTCTTTTAGATGACTGATTTCTCTGTACTTTGATGCTGAGAGAAGAGAGTAAAAGGAGGTGTAGAATTCACTTGTTATTAATTGAAGTATTTGCATCACATAATTATGCAAACTTGCAAGTGATAAAATTTGGATGTTTGTCTTCAGGTTTAGGAAATGTTTTCTGGGGTTATGGCTGGTGCGGCCACATTCTAAAAGCCGATGAGGTTATGAAAACATTTAGAAATTACAGTAAGCTGCATCAAGTGGATGTATGTACCAGAAAATAGGTATGTTCCTTTTGGCTTGCTATAAAACAAAATGTGAAAAGCACTCTTAGCGACACCTCTTTAATTCCTGGAATTTGGAATTCACTTAACTAATGTGCAGTTAATGTTTCTGTAGAAATGTTGAAGATGAAATGTAGAAAAAAAGTAGAGTGACTTTTTTTGAAGTCATTTCAACTGTCTAAGTCTGGAACAGTTTGCTATTCTTTGCCAATCAGATCTATAGTTCAATAGTGTGCTCATCATTGCAATTCTCTTGCAAAATAAACTTTGTACTTTCTTTATTTTGAGTGCTGAGTTGCTGATCAAGGGCTGAAAATAGGTCTTTGTGTCGGATGGGCAGATATGACCATATAAATGCATGACTCTTATATGTGTATTCTTCTGAGAACCCAAGGTTGAAAATATAAAAAGTAATGTTTGCAAGGTGTCTTTATCTTCATGAATAAAATGATCTTATGCATTCTGATGTCTTTTTTTTCTTTTTGAAGTGTCTGGGACAGATTAGAGTCTCAGTTTAGGTGTGAACTAGACTTTTACAAATGACAGTTTATAGTAGGCTTCTTAATTCTGTTGTATTTAATATTCCAGCATCTAACAACTAAATCAGCTCGGTATTAATGAGAGAACTCTGTAAATTATCTGTTTTTGCAGGAAAACTTAATACTCTTTATATGCAAGCTGAAGGAGGTTTAACCTGGTGTTATGGAAATGGAAATCCTTTCATTAGCTGTAGTGGAAGAGTAGGGGGTATTAGTGACACGTTCCCTTATGATATTGCAAAAAGAAAAAAGGTATGACAACTTGCCTGTTCAGATACTTAAAAGTATAAAAGGCATTGTTGAGCACCAAAGTCCAGAGGTTCCAGGAAGAGAGTAGAACCACATGGCAGTCCTGCATGTGGATATTTTTTGATGGGTTGAAGTTTCTGACCCTTTAGATAGGTTCTAGTCTCCCAATTGCATTTCTTTGAGAGAAATTGAAGGTAATGAGCAATGGGGAATAAAAATGATCAGGCTTGCTGTTCTCAAAAACCATGACTTTTTGAGCTGGCCTTGAAGAGTGCTAGGGTCAGGTAGAAATTGCTTTTCTTCTGTTTCTTCTACATGACTAATAAATACTTGCATTATTACAATATATCATATTGTTCTAGTTAAGCTTTTAGGTCTTTGATTTACAGCTGATTAAAGAGACTTTGGCGTAGAAAAAACAGAAGATGTCAGTGCTACTATAGCAGCTGTAGGAAG
The DNA here is from genome assembly GCA_004320125.1 of Scolopax mira. Taxonomy (NCBI): domain Eukaryota; kingdom Metazoa; phylum Chordata; class Aves; order Charadriiformes; family Scolopacidae; genus Scolopax; species Scolopax mira. The sequence goes on from BJBW01001372.1 coordinate 97,815, forward strand.
ATATTCTAAACTCTGCTTTAGTTTGTTAAAGCAGAAATAGATCTCCCCCACCCCCTGCTTTTAAGCATTTTTATTACTGATGTAAAAATATTTAGTAGTTAACTTTAAAGTCATCAGTATTTCTAACTTGCCTGAGAAGATTACCCTTCCTCCTTAATTTCTCATTATTCTAGTTGACAAATGATAGTGCTTTTGTATGTGAGACTTTTAAGTCGAAACCTCCAAAACAACTACTTAATCTGCATGTTAAGTAGGACACTGAAAACCTCAATTCAAGCTTATCTGATGATTAATGTGGAATTGCCTTGTAAGTTTTTTGCAATTGTTCTATGTGGTATTTTTAGTGAATGACTGCTTTCAAATCTACCTTAGTAAGTTGCTCATAAGAATTCTGTAAGAAATGTGAGAAGTGTTTTGTAAAAGTGTCTTAAACTCTGATTAAAGCATGAGTAACTTTTAAACTGTGCCTGTCTTAGGGTATCAGGTTTATCTCAATGCTATGAAATACATGCAGGTCAGAATTGCTGCTCTACATTTGAAATTAATAGATGTTACTTGGTGTCTGGTATTCTTCAAAAGCGTGATGAGCACACCGGTCAAGTCTTGGAGGAAAACCCTGCTTTCTGTTTCCTAGGTGAGGGAAACAGGGAGATGTCAGTAAAATAAGTTTAAATTTTGGTCATTGGTGTTTAATTTGTCTCTGGTACTGCAGTTTTACCAAAAAAACCTCGGTCTTTTAAATTTTTTTTTGATTAATCATCTTGTGTAGTGTAGCTTTATGTGTTGGCAGGACACTTTAAAATCAGTCTGTAGTTGTAATCAGGTCAGGAGAAGAGAAACTGAGATTTGTCATGAAAGGTAACTTGTTTCTTTTTAGCCACATAAAAAAATGAATTATTTTCCTGGCCTGATTAACGGTATGGTTGCATTCACAGGTGTTCTGTATTCATTGCTTCTTTCCATTTAAAAATATCATTCAGTTTCCTGTCTAAATTAGTGTTGATTTTCTTAACTTCTTCATTGATAAGTTTACCTGTTTTCCTGCTACTCTTTAGAACTAAAGCAGCCAAGATCTTCAACTGTCTTGGACTTGTATATCAGCAGAATGATTTATTATGTTCCATTACTGAGGATTCCTTGTTGGTGGTGATGGGTGAGCCTGAAAAAACACAGTGTGACTTGCACATCACAGGGTGAGTTCTCTGAAAACACTTTCTGAAATAGTCATGTTCTAAGTGTGTGGTTTTTTAAGAACTGGGTTGTATTTTAGATCTAATCATCCAGGGTACTTCTCAAAATATGCACTTCCTCAATATCTCCTGTAGAATCTAGAGAGCCATCAGATGTGAACTTTTAGATTGTAATCCTAAATGAGAGATCACATTGCTCAGGGTCTTGATTTTAACTGGGAGGTTGATCCTGCTTAAGCAGGGCATTGGACTACATGAAATCGCTTCCAACCTAAATTATTTTATGATAAACCATTCCACAAGCAGTTTTATATAACAAGGGAAAAAAAAGAAAAGGGAAACAACCCATATTTTTTCTGGGTTTTTTTTTTTTAATTTCTTTTCTTGCTTATCACCTCAACTTGGTGATAAGTGAAGGATGTGTTGTGAGTATGGGAAGTACAGTATTCTTGGACTAACATCTTCTGCTATGTTCCTGTAGCTCTTCTTTAGCCCACTGTCCTGAAGACAAGAGCTTCTGGCTGGTTAGGAATCTCTATTAGCAATTCAAGTTGTCTGGACAATGGAAGGTGTTGAGTTTAAAGAAGAATGGCAAGATGAAGATTTTCCAAGGTATTTATTATCTTTTTAAAGGAATACAAATCAAATGCATAACACCTCTTTATCTTCCTGGTGAACTATCACTCAATAATAATCTTGAAGTAATTTCCATTAAGGTAGTAGCCTTGAACAGCTTTGGTGGCACATAACTTTATGCTCTCTAAAGAGATCGCTTTGTGTCCATCTGTAAGTTAAGTAATACAGGAATGCTACTATTGAAGTTTCTGGAGTTAATAAAGTGAAAATTTCTGGTAATCTTTTGCAACTACATTATTTGCATATTATTACCAATGTCCAAAGGCCCAAGCAATGTTTCTGAGCAAAGTTTTTGGTAGTTAAGACTGCTAGTGATGCTTGGGCCTGCAAAGAAACTAAAACAGCTGACTTCTGAGGCATTATAAAATAACATGACTAAACTGCTTCTGTAATGTATTTAATATCTCAAATTTTCTCAAGCAAGAATAGGACAAGTTTTCTTAAGGATCACACATGCTGTAAAGCAATTTTCTGCAACTTTGATGCTTGTTTACTGAAAGCTTGAACTTAGGCTGTAAGTAGATTTAGTTCAGTACTATCCCACATTGTAGTGGTTTTGGTTTGTTGGGTTTTTTTTCCAGCAGTGCATAGGTCTAAATATTTGGTATTAAGCTGGCTATTTTAAAAATTAAAAAAAAAAAAAAAAAAAGGTTTGTAACAAGTGTTTCTACTTTGTGTGCCAGGCCCCTGCCAGAGGATGATCCTGTTGAGTCAGATATATTGGCTGCAGCTGGAACAGAAACTGAAGCTGGTAAGAACGTTCAACTCTAGTCATGCTGACTGCTTCCTACTTAGATGCCTGTTTTAAAGCTCTATTTTGTTTTAGGGTGGTTTTTGGTGACTTTTTTTCATGTGGGATGTTTTGTTTGAGGAAACAGAATTCTAAATTACATTTTTGTATGTGAAGGGTATTGTAAACAAATTCTTTAGAAAGAAAAGGGATTTAGAATAAAATGTGAGACAGTTCATTTTCCCTGTGAACAGAGCTATCTGGGTAATATTAAAATAATAAATCAGTAATAATAAATTAATTATTGCACTTGCTTCCTGATCTCTTAAAATCTGCGTTCATTATTTGGCTTCCATGCATCCGTTAGGGCCTACCTTAGTTTCACTCCAAATTTCAGACCTTTGTGGCTGTTTAAGAATGTTGCCTGTCTGAATGGTCAGAGGGAAAGTAATAATGGGGTCTTTTTACATTTTTAAATTTTCTGGATCTTGTGTGCCCACTTTCTTTGCGGTATCTCTAGTGTTGGATCAGTCACTTTATTTGCGGCTTTCAACTGCTGTCTAAATCACACAAGTATTTGTGTCTTAAAGTGTACTGTGTATTCACCTAATAGTTTCTTCAATTTTCTGGCCTCGCTTTTCTGTCCTCCTTGGTCAGTCTTTTTTTTTTTTTTCTTTCAGTTTGTATATTCATTTTTATTTCATCAAAGATGGCTATGATGTTATCAATACCTAACAAGGTGTAGGGACATGAATCTATTGGATTATTTGCAGGATTTATTTAGTACAATATCTGGAACAACTTGTGGTACAAATTGATATAACCAACATGACTTAGAATTGCTTAGGTGGCGGCAGTGCTTCAGGTTTTTCTTCTGTAGGGAATATGGTGGTCTGCCACTATCATCATCATGTGTATGCAGTCGTATGAACTTGGAGTCTTGAGGACATGAGAACTTTGACCTCCAAGTGCTGATCTCTTCACCCTGTGTTTAATTCTTCTTCCAGATACATCATTTGGATTATGCTCATTAATTTACAATACGTTCTGAGGAAGCACTGAGCTCTTCTGTCTTGTTAATATGCTTGTCTAAAGTTGCTCTAGTTTTGAAAATAAATAATTTGCTTTTTTAAATACAGAGGTTAATGGAACCAAAGTGAGGAAGAAACTAATGGCTCCAGATATTAGCTTAACTTTGGATCACAGTGGGGAGTCTGTTTTGTCTGATGACTTGGATGAGAGTGGAGAGATTGATTTGGACAATTTAGACACTCCTTCAGAAAATAGCAATGAGTTTGAATGGGAAGGTAAGTATATACTTTTGACTGGTGCCCTAACATATTTCTATTTTCTTATGTGCAGTTTGATAGTTTTTCGGGTGGCAAATAACTATGACTCAATATTACAAGAGGGAAAATATAAAGGGATTGATTAGATTAGAAATTGGTGCAGATCAGCTCAACTGATTAGTAAGCAGAGAGCATAGTAGCTGTAAGTACAAATAAAGTTAGGTGAATGTCATTAAATACCTGTAAGACTTGAAATCCTCTGGAAAATCCTCTCCGTTGCAGTACTTTTTTAAGAACCAACCTGGGGGAAAAATATCAAAGGTGTTTTACGTATGTTATCAGCGTTAAATGGAGGTGAACTATATAAAAGGATATAGATTATAAATTAGCTAGTCAGAAATTGATGAATTGCAAGCCTTTGTACTTAAAAAGCACTGGATGATATTTTTTTAAATACTGAGTAACACCTGATGTCTTATCTTACTGTGGTGAGAATGGCGAATAGTCAGTAGCCTTACAGTTTGCATGCTTTCCAGGTAAACTAGAAGTGGTGGAACAGCCTCTGTTTTGTGTCAGGGTGTTTGGAAATGACTTGATAGGAAGTTAACTTAGGTATAGCCACACTATTACTAGTCTTAATTTAAGTGTTGAATAGACATTTCATCTTACTCTTACAGACAAAACCTGGAGATTCTAAGAAATCTTGAGGTAAAAAGTTCTGTGTAGGAGTTAAAGCTCAAGTTTTAAACCTGTGGTTTAATTATGTTTAAAGCTCCTTTTATATAAGCCAATAAATGTTGCGTCAAACAGTTGGAAGTCTAACTTCTGTAAACTGCATGACTTAAGAATGTCTCTAATTATGTAAACTCAATTATTTTTTTTTATTTATTCTTGAAATAATATTATTCCTGAGTAAACAGGAAGCTCTCTTTTCACTGCTTTGTATGAAACACTACCTGTTCTTCATTCTGTGATGGCTTATAACTGGAGAAAGAAACACACATCAGAATAAGGGTTTGGTTTTTTTAAAGTAGCTAAAGATGTACTGCAGGTAAAGTTTTCATAATAGAGACTGTGGGTTTACCTGTGTAAAAGGATTTTCATCATTTTAGTGACAAAGAATCAATATGTAGGGTTAGTTTTGCAATATTGTGAAGGAAATATTCCGGCTGTTTGCACTTTGTTTTTAAAAGTGGCTGAAAAGGGTTTCTGTCTTTTCTTCCTTTAATGCTGCTGCCTTCATTTGCCTGGAAGGATAGTTTCAATTAACAGCTTTGTCTTGGGAACAGACAACTAACTTGCAGTAGGTTTTTCTCTCTTTGGGTAAGGTTTATGCAACGAAGGTCAAGAATCATAATTTAATTGGAGCAAATTGTTTTATAGATTGCTGTCAGCACAAATTTCATATGTATTGATTGCACACACATGAATTAGATTTAATTTCTAATAGATTTGCCTGCATGCCTGCTTGCGAGGTACTGTCAATGTTTTAAATCATGCTTTTATGTAAATCTGTGATCAAGCAACCTGTGTAATTATCATTGGAGTTAACCACTTTGTCTATTTTGGTGAGAATCATCACAATCTGTGCTTTGAAAGCCTGCACTTAAATAGGCTTTCTACATAAATGGAAATTTGTGATGTACTTTAACATAGACTATTACATTCAGTGGATAACTGCCAACACAGTAATTTGATAAAATATATGATACCCATGAGATCCTATTTTGTAATGACTAAAGGAATTAAGTCAGATGATATGTTTGGCTAAAGAATATTAAAATAATTAAATAGCAAAGTGGTTAACCTGTGTTTTAATTGATTATCACTGTACATAGTATTTATAATGGATATCTTGAACATGTTTTAACTTTCGCAGATGATCTTCCAAAACCAAAAACTACTGATGTAATTAGGAAAGGATCACTTACTGAATACACTGTGGCAGAGGAGAAAGATAATGATCGACGCTGGAGAATGTTTAGGATTGGAGAACAGGATCATAGGGTGGACATGAAGGCAATTGAACCCTATAAAAAAGTGATCAGTCATGGTGGTAAGACTTGGTGATGTGCTAGGAACTGTTAAGACACTACTTCATTAAGCTGAGTTGGGGTGGCCCAGGAAGAGCTTTGGCATAAAGACTTATGTGGTGATTCATTGTTGCAGTATTAAGGCATATGGTTGATTTAATATTTTTTCCCCTGTTAAAATAAAGTTCCGAAATAGATCTTGGTAGCTTCACTGAAATGTGTACACATATGTAATAAGATGTACTTACCTGTTCTACAGTGCCAATACTACGAGTATAATTTTTTTGCTTTAAGGGTGTTGAAAGCATTAACTACTAAAGCATTGAATGACTTTTCTCAACAGTCTGTGGAGTTTAGATTGGAAGAAAAGTAGACTGTATAAAATGTTATTAAATATGCTTAGGTTCTGCACTGAAATGTTGTAGGTATGGTGTTTGATTTGTATCAACTTCAGCTATTTCTTTAGAAGTAGACAAACTTGAAAACTAAATCTTCAGGTTTTCTGTAACTGCATGAATCCCTATAGAATAGATACTTGTAAAACCCTTCAAGGTAAATAATGAAAGCTTACTGAATGTGCTTGACTTTGTGTACATGTAGTCAATGTATAGACACCTTTGTCACTACTGCTGCTTTTTTCTTTGTTTTTAGGTTATTATGGTGATGGCTTAAATGCCATTGTTGTGTTTGCTGTTTGCTTTATGCCTGAAAGCAGCCAGCCTAACTACAGGTACCTAATGGACAATCTATTTAAGTAAGTAATTTATCTGCCTCTGAATACTGTTTTAATTTCACATTGTGAAACTTAATTTTTTAATATAAGCAATATATTAAAGCAATAAAAAAGAGAGAAGCAATTGCTTCTCTCTTTTTTTTTTTAATTAAGCTTTTTATGTTTCAGATGACCGAAAGATAACAAATAGACAAGCAACGACATCTGCTTCCAGGGGAAGGAAAAAAAATTGTCAGATGTTGCTCAACACTGTTGCTGAGTCTATATTTCTAAATATATTTGAGCACTGCTAGGAATTACTTTAATATCCACATATCTTCACTTGAAAGTTTTCTTTGTTTGTCTCTGCAGGTATGTAATTGGCACTTTAGAGCTGTTAGTAGCAGAGAACTATATGATAGTTTACCTGAATGGTGCAACAACACGGAGAAAAATGCCAAGTTTAGGCTGGCTTCGGAAATGTTACCAGCAAATTGATAGAAGGTAAGAAGTTCTGCGCTGTTTTCTTACAATATTCACATGCTCAGTGATATACATATTTAGGAAAAACTGCTGTTTAATGTGTTGTCTGGTATCTACTAGTTAAAATTTAATTAAGCAATTTGCTTGGAGTATTGAAAACCTCTTCCTAAGATAGACAAAGTGAAGTAATTCTCTAGGCATGACTGGGGGTTTTGTTGCTTTTTTAAAGTGAAAATAGCAGTGTTAGAATATTGACTGTTACTGTGTAGATCATCCTTAAAACTTCATGTATTAATATGGTAAGGTAATAAGCAGGGTCCTTATGTACCACTTCCTCATTAGTTGTGTGAAAAGATTCAAATTCTACTTTATGTAATGTTATTTCCTTGTCATCGTTGTCACACTGATACTCCATCTTAACTTTTGACTGTAGAGTTGTGTGGGTTTTTTTAAATTCTGGTGGATGGTAATTTCTAATAATGTAACGTCAGAATATTAGGTTTATGTAACAGCTGTGCTTGCAAAACCAGACCTTTTATAGATTAAAAAAAGCCCAACTTGTCATGCTGCCTTTTTGTTCTAGTAATTATATCCACTGTTTGAATTCTTTAGGTTAAGGAAAAATCTGAAGTCATTAATCATAGTTCATCCTTCTTGGTTCATCCGAACACTTCTGGCCATTACAAAACCTTTTATTAGGTAATACTCTGGAGGCTATTCATTTTCTTTTTCTTTTTTTAACATAATCCTAAAACCTGTTTACTTTAAACTTCAAAAACTGTTTTAATATTGAGTTACTGAAAAAGTTGTAACTGTACCCTGCATTTGTTCTTCCACAGCTCAAAATTCAGCCAAAAAATTAGGTATGTCTTTACCCTGGCAGAACTAGCTGAACTCATCCCCATGGAATACGTTGGCATCCCAGAATGCATAAAACAGTACGTTTTATTATTCAAACATGTTCTACACTGATCGTGTTTTAGAACTGGTATATATTGTATTCAGTGATTGGTTTGATGTAATTTGTATTTAATAAAATTTAACTAAACTCAGATCATTGCTACCTCTAGGAAGAATATCCAGGTTTGACAACATTGCTAACTACAGCTTGGTTTGCAGTAGCTTGGATAGTCAAAATGTTAATTTTTAGGGGTTTTCACAGATAGTGCCTTATGTAATTACCAAGTTTTGGTATGTGAATTAGTGTTCTAAAGGAAAGGCTTCATTACAGTTGATAAACCCCTTAGTAAACTAAACTGGCTTGTGAGTGAGAAATTCTGGGCGCGTGTTGATGCTGAAGTTACTTATAGTGTCTTCAGTGTTCATGATGTGGATCAAGTTGAGTGGTGAAATATCACTTGGGTTGGGATGTCATTTAAAAGTACTGCAGTGGAAAATTGCTAAATCTCTACCCGTAATAGTTCTAAAAGTACTTTGGTGAGATGTGAAGGCAGCATCAATGTCCTCGGTTTTCTCTTCTTCCTCCCCTCCAGATATAAATACCCACTTTAATGTCAGCACAACTCGGCTCTCAAATATGATGGTGATACTTCTGTGAATAGCATTTGTGGGTGCAGTAATAGAGTAGAAATCATAAACTTGGGTCTTAGAAAATTTAGGTGAAAATACTAACAATTCTGATGATACACTAATCAGCCTATTAGAGGGTATGACATACAAAACCTATGGAGTTCACAGTATGGGATTGCAAGCTGGGAACTCCATGTGGAAAGATGGCATAGTCTCACAGTGTGGGCAGAAGGCCAAGATCTGTGTTGGAAAATCCACAGATCTCTCCTTCCTGCAAATAGCTGGTTATTGCATAATTTAACTTTTTATGAAATAGAGAAAACACAGTTTTCTTGGGATGTGGAGGAAAGACATGACAATGTGTAAGCAGCCTTGTGCTATTTTTATAATTATTTTTTTTTTTACTGGAGCTTTTGAAAGCTATGTTATGAATATTCAGACTGTCATCACAAGTCTTGAAAGACTCCCTTCTGTACTGATGAATCTTAAAGTGTTCTGCAAAGGTTGAAATTCCTTGGCTTACGGAGCTAATTTTTCTGTGGAAGATTATATTCATAATGGTTTGAAGCCAGATATAAACTTCAAATTTTAGTGATAGATGTTAATACTGTACAAAAAGTTGTATTGAATTCTAATGTTATATCATTGTAAGTAAATCTTAAAGCTTCTTGTTTAATGCTGATAAATGTTGGACATATATAATTTTTTTTCTTAATTACATCAGCTTCAAAACTTGGTATGTTTCTACAAACTGTATTGACACTAATACCAGTTTGCAGCTTCTGTTAAATTTGGCCTTCATATATTATATTTACTGAAATCAAACTTTTCCTTACCAAGGTATGAAGACGAAAAGTTTAGAAAGAAACAGAAAAGGTATATTCATATTTTGATTAGGGTTGCATCTAGATAAGACAATTTGCACTGCAACTAACTCCCAGTTGATTGGCTTGAATAAAGGAGTAAGCATTTGTAAATATAAACATGCACTAGTGACCAAGTTTTTATGCATGAAACTAACTATACTGTCTGCAAGCACAGTTCATCTATACAGTATCATCTAAAAGAACTCACCCTGGATGTCTGTGAATAGTCTCTATTACTCCATGAGATGTTCACTTGTAAGGGGATACATGGTTTATCAACTGAATCCTCAAGAGGCAACAGTAGTGCTTCTGTATGAATTGATTAAATCAAGTTTCACTATATCTAACAAGAAATTATACCTAAGGAAGAGCTGGTTTTAGGTGCAAGCTGAAGCTATGCATAAGTTGAGATGCAAATCTGGAAGAAGTTGTAATATTGAATCTTGTATTTTGTCTTTTTTGGTATTCACTACCTTTTTAGTTATTCACTTGCACAGATGCAATCCAAATTAGTATTTTTAGTGCTGTTTGTATTTGCGGTGCCTATGTTCCTTGCTAATAAACATTGGATTTTCTTTTCTTTTTATTTTCAGTCTCCTGCTAACAGTTCAAGCTATTCCAGCAGCTGCTGAAACTTTTTGAATGGATATGTTATTTTTTCACTTGTATCACTAACAAATGTACTGAAAGGTTTTGCTACTAACTGCTTTTTTTTTTTAATTACTCTTCCTGTGTGTGCATAACTATTGAGGGAGTCTTATCATCTAAATCGGGTAATGGACAGAAAGGAACACTGAGATATTCAAATAAAAAGGAATTTAAATTCTTTTTTTAAATCTATCTGTTAGAGCTAATGACAAATGTTGAACATTCTCTAGGAATTATTAAATTATAATCTTGCAGTATGTAACCAGAAGTACTAAGCCTGTCAAATTTAAGAAGCCCTTTCAGTACATAGTGAACAACTGCTTAATTTTCTTTCTTTTTTCTCTGGCATGCATAATTTGGCCAAGTTCTATCACAAGGCCCATTGTATTCAGCATGCAAACCTGATACATTCAAACAGGAATGCAAAACCTTCTTATAATCTCCCATATAACAAGCACTTTTCAGTGTCCCTGTTGGTATCATCACTTACACTACCATGACTTCTGCATAAAGTAGTATGTTCCTAAGTGAAACTCATGTATAGAGGAGAGATCACGGGCACTATTTGATACTGAGATTTAATCAGGTTGAAAGCAGTTGTGGGTATTTTTTATTATAATGGGTGGAAAGGAGATGTGTTGAAGTGTAGTTACTAAATTTGTTGAGTAAGGCAGTAGAAGTTCTTTGGCTATGTGTATGAGTCACTGGAAGCTAGAATATGATATACTTCTATGGATTTATATTGTCAGCTGTGTGTTTATGCATAGCTTGTTTGCATTAGCTTACCATAACTTACACTTTCTGTGATTAGTTCTGTAAGTCATGTCAAAACGTGCTTTCCTAAGATAGAGCAGTGAGGACAGGGGTGAGTTGTAGCTGCACACTCTGCAGGAGTGCTGCTTTGAAAGAACACTGCTCTGGACCTATTGGATGCTTATGTACTAGGTTCAGTTCTCACTGCTGAAAAAAAAACCCAAACTTGCCTTCCTTTTCTTAGGAGTTCATGGCCTAGAAGAGCTGTCGTTGTTTTTATCATTTTGACAAACTGCCTGGTTATAATTTGAGAGACTGGACAGCTGGGTTAGACAATTAGGTTGTTAGAAGACAAACTTGGCCCTAGCCTCTCTCAATTTGGAACCGCTGTTGGTTTTAAAAGTAATTTACCTCTATGCAAAACTTATTTTCCTGAAGATACAGTTAAGACTGTAGCTTACTCTGGCTATAAAGAGGAAAAGCATGTCTCATGCAGGACTACCAACCATCCACTGGTTTCTGCAAAGCAACATTTTGTTTGCTAAGGCCTAAGGCAGATATAAAAAAAACACCTCCAAAACCCTAAACCAAAAAATCCCCAATGCACAACCAAAGCAAGCAGCAGTTTTAGCAGCACGGTAGTAGATTTTTCTTGGGCAATTATGAGAGTCTTAGCGCTTAATAGAAGAAGTATCGCAATTAAGGAGCTGCTTAACTTTTGTTGATTCAACTAGTGCTGTTACCTTCTTGGCTTAACTACTGTAACATTAAAGGTAATATCTCTGCTTGTTCTGCAGTGTATGACTTCATCAAAGTAGTAATGCTTGACGGTATTGTCATGTTACCTGTAAACTTGTATTCCTGCTTGCATTCATTAATAAAAGCACAGAACCTGCTTTTTTCTTCTGTGCAAAAGCACTTGCACTTTTCAAATGCTTCCTTTCAAATACTATAGTTATGGGTTTCTTAACAATTTTAATTAATTTCTAGGTGGAGGTAGGAAAAAAGATTTATTATTTTTTTTTAAAAAAAAAGCATTGTTGTGACTGCATTCAATAAAAATCTTAATATTTATTTACTAAAGCTTTTTCCATGTAAAAGCTTAGTGTTTTCCTGTTAAGATTAATAGTTTTTGCTTAATATATGAGCTATCAAACTAAACTACTTCTCAATGTAGTTTTAATTTTACTGCTTTCTTTGCTAAGCAGAGTTGACCAAGAGCTGAATGGAAAACAAGAGCAGAAAAGTGAACAGTAAGTGTGGAATCCAAACAAGACGGAAGAATATGCAGATGGAAGGATGCTGGTTTTGCTCCATTTACAATGCACTCTCTGTGCGTGTATATATTCTATAACCTGTTGCAAGAGGTGCTTAATTTCGTTGGACTAGCACACAATGGACTGCTTACTGCTGTATTGGTTTGTCTTGACTTTAATAGCTATGTTTATGTAATCATTTTATACTGCTAAATGTCAAAGAATCCTACATTTTCAGAGGATGTTCTTGCAATTGTTTATCTAAATGATGCATGTTCTTCAGTAAAATATTTATATACCTAAATGTTAAACGAAAGAGATAATATATATTTTTATGACTGAGCAATATATTCTGTGTACCTGATGAAGGAATTCATTTGCAGGTAGACAAGGCCATAAGTTACTTGTTATTGTATAAATCTGTTTTGCTGTAAATGGTCAAGTGCATTTCTTTGTTGTCACAGAAACCTTAAATTTTTTTGGATATTAGCAATTGCATAATGTAGTCTTTAACAAGTATGGAGTTCCTTATTTTGTTCACATACCTAATAGAAGCAGTACTCATTTACCTCACTAGAGTGAGCTTGAGCTTTGGTGTCTTGGAGTCTGTTTTTCAGAATGAGGAACTGCAGTTTCATGAACATCAGTCTGTTGGCTAAAGGGTTTAACCCTAAGCCACAGTAGAAGTTGAACTGTTTCAATGACTACTGAGAAATCAGACCTTTCTCAAGTTGTGAATTTAGATTCTGCTTCAGTAAATCAAGTAAATGAGTTCATTGCAGTTCTCCCTGGATCGATACTGGTTGTTAACAGTAGGAATTCTGGTCATGCTCAGGAGAGCCTGGGAGTTGCATAGATATTCTAGCAAACAATAATTCTAGCAATTGTAATGACAATTGTTTGCAGAGGTGTAGGGAGTATTATGCTACCTGTGTCATCCTTGTAAGTGAAATATCTGTTTCTAAAGCTCTTAGTTCGGCACATGATAACAGCACTAATTTCACTTAACAACAGCAAAAATTATTTAAAGGGTGGGGTGAGGTTTTTTTTATCCCCACAATGGTAATAAACTTGTGTCTATAAGAGGTGTTCTTGGACACATAACTAGTGATTAAAGGTTTATTAGGGCAAAAATAATTCACTGGTTGCTATATTGTAAAAGTTTCTAACATCTTTTGATTATCATTGCTATTTCCCTGTAAGGACAGGTGTATGCAAATAAATCCATTCAGGAGTTGAGCAATATAATATCGTAACAAATAGATTAAATCTTCACTTTTTTATTTTTCTTGTGCTCACAATTTTGTCTTAATGCCCAAAATACCAGTTCTCAAATGTATTAAAAGTTAGTGTTATACAGATTTTTTTTTTTCTTAAATAAGAGAAGAGAAAGGTTGCATTCAACCAGATTACTGTGTGACATTGATAAATTGCAGTCGAGGGTGCTCCATGGTCAAGACTTACTACCAATTAACAATCTACTGTCTGTAATGATACGTGTATAGACTCTGAACGCATATTCATGTCAGATGAAATTGCCCATGTCTTGTCTCTAGGAGTTTAATTCTGCAATTCAGAGACTTTCATCTCAAGATCTAGGTACTTTTGTTATAGTATCACAGTTCCAAGGAGATGAATGTGTAGGATGTTCTCTTTCAACAGGCAGTGCTGATTTCAAGTTGCCTTGTATCCGTTTCATCAGGTTTGGACCTTGCTCTCAGAGCAGAACACAAATGTGAGCAGTTTCTTTGGAGCTGCTTCAGTTTTGATGTTGATCCAGGTTATTATAAAGTTCCAGTCTGTAAATTGGCCGCTTGCAGCCTTTCTGCTTCTGATCCTTCACAGAGCGCTGTGTATGAACATGCAAACCTGTAAAACATCCTGATTTTTACTGACTCTGTGTGGGTCCTGAGCTGGATACTAAGCATTCTGATCATCTCATTTCAAATTTTTACTGATTTTAAAAAAGTATTCTTCTCAGTAAAATCATATTCTTAGTGGAAGGATTGCAGTTCTATATGTCTTTTTGCTTCCTGTGCATATAGTGCAGCATAGAGTAGCTGGTCTTCTGTATAGGTCATATAATCAAATGACAGGATTCTTAATCCTGGTGTCCTTCCTGGTGGCTGAGGAATTCTGCTGTTCCTTGCTGCAGCAGTACTACTTATTTTGGAAATGTGTATGTGTTTACCTAACGGTTTGTTTCTGTGTATGAATATACAGCATGATGGTCCTTCAGTCCCTAAAGATACGCAGTTTGAAAAACAGATGTACTAAAGAATGAGGCCCCTCTGACCTTTTGCAGCTCATCATTTAATGGTGAGGTGGATGTTTACAAAAAGCAAAGAGGTCCCAAAGTTATCTTGAACACAAGTGGGTAACTTCTTGTTAGACTTTTTCTAAATCTATAAAATAATTTAATGTAGTATTTAAAAACATTAAAAGTTGGTAGTCGTACTTTAATAAAAGTTATTTCAAAACCTGAATCACTTTGATAAGATACAGTATGTAGGGAATTCACCGTTATATGGTACTTCCTTCTCATGTGGCTAGAATAGTTTGAGTCAAGAAAGAATAATTTAATGAGTCACTAATTTGCCTTTAATTTGGAGGTCTCATTGGGGTTTTTATATATATATATATATGTGGTAATAAAACATTAGGGATCTTTTGTTAATTACTGTGTGCAACTGCAATAGAGATGTTTGGGCCAGTGGCCTCTCTGAGTGTGGATGTGACATTTTGTCATCTGGATTTCTACAGCAGGAAAAGCATTTAGAAGTGGCAAAGATATTTTGGAGAAAGACATTAAAAACTGCTGTGAGCAGACTCTAGATTACTTGAATGCTCCTGTTGTTCTGTGTAGTATGGCAAAGCCACGTCTGGTTGGAAGGGAACAGAGAAGGATGTATGGGGGTTTAACGGTGAAGCAGATAGAAATCTTTAAGATTCTGGAATGTTAAAAAAGAGGATACTTTTTGTTCCAAAAAGCTTAGAACACGTTAGAATCATATGTAACCTTGTGCATAGCAATGCAATTTAGCATATTTTTTTTCCCTCTCTTTTCAGTGAAAAATTGAAGAATAGTACTTCTTACCGTGAGGACCTTTGTAGTAAGAAACAGTAGTCATATTCTGCTATTGCAGACAATTAGTCTGTAGCCTGTGTCTGTTGGCATGTTTCAGCAGGTTTGCTGCATCACGCACTTTAATGCTAGCTGAAAACCTTTCAGCAATTAATTTGTGCCATAATTCCATGTGAGATTGTATGTTGGTGACAATAGAGTCTTTTATGAAATGACCTCAAAGTGTGTCATAGAGAGGAGAGGGTGGCATTGGTGCCTGTCGGATGTCAGCTTCACTGATGTCATCCGCTGAAATATCTGTAGTTCACAGAAAATAATGGAACTACCTTGTGAATGGGCACTTTTCTAAACTAAGTCTGTCAAAAGAAGTTTTATTGGTGAAAAGTGTGTTTCTTCCAGTGTCAAATTTGTGTCTGTGTATCCTATAGATTTACACAATATTTATTATTTAGAAAGATGGCATAAGCGCATCTCGTATCAAATGCTGTTATATTTGGAGATTACTTTAATTCCCAAGTCATTCCAGTCTCCCTCAGAAAAGTCTCCTATGAGGAGCAGAGGGGAGAGGGATAATAGCTTGCCTGCTTCTTGTAACTGCAGAAGTCTTACAAAGCTTTTGGTGAAAATTCTTGTTCAGTCCTTGTGGATGCAGGTCATTCTCTAGAGGATTTGTTTCACTGACTGGTTGTCAGAGACACTTGAAGAAAGTGCTTTCTTTAATGATACTTTTAAGGATACCTGGTTTTAGTCAGGGTAGCATTCTGAAATTTAAGGAATATTTAAATACTCATCTTCTGAAAGACAGATTTTTTTGGCTTTCCTAGCTTCAAAATTTTAAGGTGAAATACATTGTGTCCCTTATCACATCTTCTTCCCTGAATTGTGCTAGCAGGAAAAAGGGCAGTAGTGAAGAGGCTGCAGTCGTGTTACAGGTTTTCATTGTTCCCTTCAAGCACAACCGAGATCAGTGAAATTAATTTTGCAATGTGGACTGCCCAGATAACTGAAACATACAGATGTTTTCTTATAAATTTTTTTTTCAGTATTGAAAATGATCTGAGGGGAAGTTGCCAGAGTGTTTTCAAAAAATCCTTATTACTGTAATTACTATTACTAGCTCAGCTGCTAGTTAATATTTATGACATGGAATTCCAGGTTAATAATTAAAAATATCTATGTGAGACAGATGTTTATTTTCCCCGTAGCTCTGCAGTGATTCTTATTCATTCATCTGCACAAAGGCTTTTATTAGGAAGAAGAGGTGGAGTAGTGGGGTGCTCTACCAGTTCAGTGGTAGATAGAAGGGTTAGGACACTGCTAATTAGGATCAGTAAACGTTAATGCGTGTGATATAAGAAAGATGCAGCGTTTAATAAAGTGAAGCTGCAGTAGTCATGTGAAAACACAGGTTGTGGATCATAGATGATACAACTGGCTTCAATTGACTGTTCCCCACAGATGTGACCATTTTCCTTTGCCCCTTTGCTATAAACTATGTAAGTACAAGACTCTTCACCTACCTCTTCAGAATGTTATGATCCTTCCTTTTCAAATAAGCTTGTTTCTGTTTGCATTCCACGGTGTCATGGAGTAATGTGATAAACACGTTTCTGAATGTGCTAGCTGTTGATACTTAGAGGAAACTTTTTAACTGGGGAATTAAAAAAATAAATGCTCTATGCGATAAATACCTTTGGAGAAGGTCTGAATGTTTTGTTTTGCTGCTGAGGAGTGCACGGACAATGCGACTACGTTTGATGTGGAATCCTGCTTGTTTCCAAGCTCCCGCAGACGCCCGGGCCCGGGTTGTCAGCGGGATCGCCCCGGGGGCGGGACGGGGAGCGAACCTCCGCCCTTCCGCTTCCGGGCCGCGAGGGACCAGAAGGGCCCAACCTCTTCCGGCGGCTGGGAGCGGGTGAGGCCGGGGCCCGGGGGCGGCCGCCCCTAGCGCGGGGGCTCCGGGGTCGGGGCTGCCAGCGGCTGAGGGGGGGGCGGCGGCGGCGGCGGCCGGTGCCTTCTCCCGCGTTCGCTGGGACCGACGGGGCGCAAGGCCCCTCGGTCCCCGGCGCTCGCTGGCCGTTGCCGTAACGGCCTCCCTTGGGGGGGGGGTGCGGTTCGGACGCCGAGCGGGAGCCGGCCGGTCATTGGTGCTTTGTGCTTCCGAGCCTTCTTAAGTATCGGTCGGTGTTTGGGAGCGGTTTTTAAATTCTGTTTGTTCTTGCTTGAATTGTACGTGAAGAGCGCTATTGTATTGTTTATGTGGTTTTTTCTTTTTTTTTTTTCCCCCCCCCCCCCCCCCCCAAACGAGAGCGGTGGATGGTCAGCCATGGCCTATCAGCTGTACAGGAACACCACGCTGGGGAACAGTCTTCAGGAGAGTCTGGATGAGCTCATACAGGTGCCTGCGGGGCGTAGGGTCTGGGCAGTTAGCTCAATAGAAAGAGGTTAGCGATTAAAACGGGCTTGTGGCTGCTCTATCGGGGTATTTTTGACCAGCATTTGGAAAACGTACTGATTGAAATCAAAATCTATTGGTACCGCAGGCGGGAAGTCTTATTTCTTAGCATTGTAGGCAAAGAAAAATGTTTTATCAAAGCAGCGTAATCCCCTGTGGTGTGGCCCAGTAAATGAGCAGCCAGGTTAGTCTGAAACACCTTAATCAATTTCCTGCTCTTCTGTTATTTCCAGTGAGCATTTATCAGAAGAAATATTTGTGTAGCACAAAAGAACACCTCAGCACATAGTTTCTTCTCTCTGAGTTAAATAGGAAAAAGGAAGTAAGCACAGGAACATAATACTTCTGTAAATTGTTCTTCTGGAGATCTGCTTCACATCAGCTTTATTTTGATTTTTTCTTTCTTTCTTCTTTTTTAACTACTTTAGTCACAGCAGATCACACCTCAGCTGGCCCTTCAGGTGCTACTACAGTTTGACAAAGCTATAAATTCGGCACTGGCACAACGAGTCAGGAACAGAGTCAATTTCAGGGTAAGATAACATAAAATAACTGTTCATGAGGTACAGTAACAAAGCTCTGATGCAGAATGTCACTAAAAGCTGTGTGCTCTAAGCAGAAACTTGCAGAGGTCCACTTTGACTCTGAAATAATGACTGTTTATGTGTATGTTCTGTATGGAACTGTAAGGCTTGTTGTATGTGTTCTGCCAGCGATTCTGAAGGAATGCAAAAATCAGAAACAGATCTGTTGGGTGAACGAAAGCAGGGGAAGAGGAAAATGCTTAGATGGGTAGGGTTGCCACCCTCAGTGTCTTGCAGATGAGGAAGGAGACTTTTACTTCTCTTAGTTGCACCTAGCAGAAGTGAGATGAGGCCAGGTTTTCAGCCACATCTATAACATGAAGAGAGACTGGAGAGCTGTAAGGGTGACCTACCCTTAGGCAAGTCACTGGCTCATTTTGTAGCTATTTTCTGTAGTTGCCATAGATAAATAGGTTTGGGGGTTTATCTTCAGCCAGCCACCCTAATTAGTCAGCAAACTGTTAAATGTCAACTTAATTGTAATTTTGAGGAAAAAAACTAAAACCAAAACAGTTGTCCTGTTAACTTGTATTTCCTGTCCTAATATTTCCTCTCCGGTCTATGCAGAATGCGTTATTGAAGTGAGCTCTTCAGACTTCAGATTTTTAAACCATAATAGATATGTTTAAAAGAGTATAACTTCTTTTCTCTAACACACTTAACTTGCTGTAAGAAACAAGATATGGAAAAGTTAAGAATGCATTTACTGGATAAATTTAAAAAAATGGAGCTTAATTTCAAGAACATAAGTTTATACTATGTGAAGATGAAGGCCAAAAGGTTTACATATCAACATTCTCAGTCAGATTTGTCACGGCATTTTATTTAAACTATTGCTTTATTTAAATGGTTGCAGAATTCACACCTTATTATGATCGCTGCTGGGACTGTTTTTTCTTTTGGCCCATACTTTAAGAAATCTTTTCTGATACTGATCCTTTATACATGTTAGAAAAGTTATAAAACTAATTAGCATACCTGTGAAGCTTCCCCTTGGATAGACTATAATGTCCCTACGTGGCCTTGACAATTTCAGCCACTGGAGGGTATTTAAACTATAGTTTTGTCAGAATTGCTTGCTTGCCAAGTTTGTATGCATTCAGGCTTGCAGTTGGCTTTATGACAAACCTAGTTCTAGAAGGTATGTAGTAAGCATCATATTTTCTGTTACTTTTGAGATGCATCCTATAGAAAATGTCTCTTGTCTTTTTAAAGGGGTCTCTGAATACATACAGGTTCTGTGACAACGTATGGACATTTGTACTGAATGATGTTGAATTTAGGGAGGTCACCGAACTTGTGAAAGTGGATAAAGTTAAAATTGTAGCATGTGATGGAAAAAGTAAGTATGGAATATGATTATAAATTAACTGAGACACAAGACTTGATAATTTTTTAAAAACTTTGAC
Source organism: Scolopax mira (assembly GCA_004320125.1). Classification (NCBI taxonomy): domain Eukaryota; kingdom Metazoa; phylum Chordata; class Aves; order Charadriiformes; family Scolopacidae; genus Scolopax; species Scolopax mira. The sequence continues at coordinate 117,474 of BJBW01001372.1, forward strand.
CAAATGTCTGATTAAAGATAGATTGATAGTATTATTTAGACAAAAAAAGGGCTCTGTATTCCTTTGTACGTGTGATGAGAATGAAACAAAAGCTAACTAAATACTTCCTGACTCATGAGTGCTAAAACAGGAGTGCTAAAACAGTGTTAGAAAGTGATGTACCCCTGTTGGTGGGAATTACATACTACTAGAGTGACTAGAAAGTTAGAACTAATCTTAGTTGAATTTCTGTGTGGTGATTTTTCTAGTCATATCCTGTTTGTTAAAACAGCACCATGTTTTGTGGAATTAAAGTGCTTCATCAGTCCAATCAAGCAATTGCTTGGAATATTCTGAGAAAACTGTCTAAGCAGTTGTTTGCTGGATTTGATAGTAGAAGACCCAAGCACGTGAAAAGTTTCTGCTAGTATTTGCAAAGCATATTGTAAGATGTATATATCGGTCAACAGGCCCAGTGTATGTAGTGTCTGCTCCGTATCTGCTTGACTGGATTATTTTTGTCCATGTTCATTGAAATTATTTACTGGAAAAAGTAATTTAGTGACTTTTGTGTTGACCTTGTTTATAACTTCTAAAACCATCAATGTGACAGAATATCACTAAGGATGTGTGAAATATTGCCACTTCTTTCATTCCTGGGGAGTGATGCTAAAAGGAAGAACTGAGAATGGAAAAGGTTTTATTTAAATATACCCTAGGCCTCTGAAACAGATTCTTCATGTCTTCCCGATCCTGGCATGATTACAATAGTCACTTTTAGTTGTAGTTCTAAATAGTCGTCAGAATTTATTGTTTGCTCAACTTCTGGTAGGGCCCAATCATATAATCTTACTCTGTTTATTTTTTGTGTGCTTATTATAGCTAGTAGAGGAAACCTTACTTTCCAAGTAGTAATCATTTTCCTTCATGATAAAGTATGCAGATAAGATTTAAAGACTTAGGTGACCTAAAGTTGCCATTAACATTACAGCCGCCTTTTCCCCACACGAAATTGACTTGCTAAAGGAACGTAGTAAATGGTGACTTGTCTTTGTCCATATCCAAATTCTATATTTTTTCCATATCTCTAAGAACGGGAAAGCAGTAATGATAGTAATGCCAGAAATTGCACTGGTGTTAATTGGTGCTTCTGACAAAAGTTCATAACAGAGAATCGCTCTCGGTTGTTCTATGAGGATCATGCTCGTTCTTGCACCTGCTTCAGAATGCATAATAAACTCTAGCCCACGCTCCACAGCAGCTTATACTACTGCATGCACCAACCCCTTTCTCTTTAGTAGATCAAGCGATTTGCCCAGATGTGCTCTGCCGCAGTAAAGGCTTTGTGTATCACTACAAGTTAGAGCAAAGAGCAAAGCTTCTTGTATTTTAATGCCTTAACAAAAAATGATTTGTGTGCACAACCTTGTGCTGTCTCTTTTCAATGTTGCTAAAAGTGAAACAGCACAAGTAGTTCATGCATTGCATTGGTAGCAGTGGTGGGAACTGAGGAGGTACAGAACGTGTTCTAAAGTGCTTGGGGAATGCTTTTGAGATTGGGGAAGGTATTAGAGAATGGTAACAGTTCTCCTTAATTTATACTTACCGTGGTGGGGTATGTATTATTCACACTTTATTTTTTCTTTCCTAGACACCGGTTCCAATACTGCAGAATGAATAGAACTGTGGTTTCTCTGCAGTTTTTTCTGTTGACATGCAGCACTTTCTGGAGAAAAGCATGGAAAGGACTGTGTTCATATTTAGTTCTTGTGATGCAGCTGTGGGTTAATCCATACTAGAAAGCATCACAGAATGACAGTGGAAGAAATACCTGTAGCATTTCTTCAGTTCACCTTATAGGGCATAAATACAATGTGGTTTTGGTTTTTTTTTTTAAACTACAACAGACACTGCTGCCTTTTTTGTTCAAAATAATTTCTGTAATAAACTTTTATTTAAAAACTTGTGAATGAATGATCACTGGAAAACCTTTTTAAAAACAATCATTAATATAATACATTCTCCCAATGTTGTGGAAGTGTGTTTAGAGTAATGTTGCAAAGTTCTTTCAACTACAGAATGTGGTGGCACTGATCAGTATTGCAAGAAGTGGGTGTTCGAGAATGAGGCAGGAACACATGAACACAAGCTTAGCAGCTCATGCTGGCCAGGACAGTTGTCTGTTACTGCATCTATAAATATGTCCGTTTGGAACCCTCGCTGATAGTACACTAACCCAAGTATGAAAATTATTGCACAGCTAATCAAATTGAAATAGTGATAATGGGTCTCATAAGATTGCAGTACATTTTTAACAAACAGTAGTGCTGCTCGTTTTAATGTTTTTCTAATTGTTTTTTGTTCTTTTTTTAAATTTTATTTATGTGGAATACATGTAATTGGACATCTGGGCAACCAGATTTCAGTGAAAGAGTTGAACTATGAGTTTTGAGATATCAAAAGGATAACTTTGTTCCTTTTAGACGTATATATTCCACTAAATAACTCCAATCAAGAACCCCTTAGAATAGTTTCTTTGCTAGAAGTATGAATATAATATACTGACAGCTTATTTTTCTGACTTGACAGCGATGACTGTTGGAGTGTGGTAATAGGAATGCTGGTTGCCTACTTACACACCACTAGAAACTGAAAACCGTATGGAGGAAAAGTCAGGGCATAACTGTTTTCAGATCAGTCTAAATCTTCAGGTTGCGCTACATACGAGTGTAACTTACATGTTGAAGCCTTTCTCTATGAGTCAGTGGCCCAGTCTATTGATTAAAAGTAATAAAGCTTTATTATCTCTTCTAATACCTTTCCAGACTGGTGAACTTTTGGTCAACAAAGGATACATGTTTGGGGTTTGGTTAAGTTCTGCTTACCTCGTTTCAAGTGAGAAAGGAGTTCACAAACCTGCTTGCTAGACTTGCATTTAATTTTTTGGTCTTGTATCTATGCTAACTGTCCTTTCTGCAAACTAAAGATTGGTAAGTAACGGTGTTTGAAGCCAGAAAAACAGACTATTCCTCTCATTTGAATAGCACAATAAGTATTCTGTTGAGGTCATTATCTTAAGGGATGTAAATATCAGTACCATGGTATTCTCTTTTTCTACATCAGACTCCATCTTCTAGATTTAAACACTATTTGTTCTCTAATAATCATGTGGTAAACTGGATTTCAGCCCTTACAATTATACAAGTTTGCTGTCTCTACCTCCAACTCTTAGCAGTCTTTTCCTGTCTCTGGGCAGAAATTTCTCTATTTCTCTGTAGCCTTTGGACCCCCTCCTAATGCAAATAATTATATATCTGATCTTGTTCCAATTAAGTGTGCCTTAGCATAGTTACTATAGTGTTTTTCCATTAAAAACAAATTCAATAGCGAAACACAGTTGTACTGATGATGTGAGATTACTGTGTGGAATGGCTTTATGTTTACATTTCATCGATACTCCTCTATCAGACTTCTCTTGTGTTTCAACAGTTTTATACTACTACTTCTTCATCACTCCCAGGCTTAGTGCTACCTTAGCTGTTAACAGAAAGGAAAAGAAATATTTAACTGAAAAAGAAAATACTGTAACAAATGTATATACTGAGAAAAATCACAAATGAAAAGAGAAACAATTTTGTTGATGAAGATGTCTGCTACTTAGTAATCAGTGAATCTCAAATCGTTATGATCAGGAACCAGAAAGGATTATGTTCATAAAACATAATCCCTTATGTTCAAGGACAACTTTACAAACTTGTTTTAAAAAAAAAAAAAAAAGTAGTAATAGTCCCATTGCAGCTCTAGACTCGGTCCTTTGTAAGGAGAACGTGACGGGATACTCCCTGTGTTTATGCATAACAGTGATATATTGAATCGTCTCCCCCACTTATCTGGTGGTTCCTATTCGGCATGAAAACTGAGATTTGTATATTGCCTTGCCTTGTAAGAAAGCATTTGAAAAGGAGATGGACATTCTGAAGTGAATTTAAAAGCTCTCTACCCCAGTCTTACTGTACTGAAAAAATGTGCAAACTTAAGCAACACTGATGTTCTTCATTAGCTTGTTTTTCAGCCTGAGTTAAGTAAGTGGCAAAAAGAGGTGCAAAATACATTCAGTGTTATGGATGCTTCTGAACTGCTCTTAAGATTTCTCCTGTTGCTCATAATAATGTCTTAAAAGAAGTGCATAACAGACTTTAAAGATTTCTGGAGCAACTGGAATGGTTTGGGACAGGAAGCAATCTGTTCCTGGGCACAGTGATAATGAAGGGACCGTGCTTTGACTACTAGTTTGACTACTTATTGTTCCTAAAAGTAGCTTAGATATGCATCTTCCATCTCCTTCGTGACAGTGCAGTGTTAGGCAATGCAGGTAATCTGATGTTTTTGTATCTGTGGGATGTTTCTAGGACACGGAATTCAAATCCGGATGCGCACAGGCTACTGAGTTTACCTAGGCACACACAGAGTACTTGAGCTTTTGTGAGCAGCACTGTTCTTTGCTCCTGTAGCCTGTTGATCTTGAGAGCCAAAGGGCAATCTGCGCTTACGCAGCTGAGAAGCCTTGGCAGCCTTGTTCCTTGCACAGTTATGTCACAATGCAGAAGTCCAGGTACCACCTCTTTTTATTTGCTCAGTAAATATACTGTTGAAAAAAACTGCAAAAGTTAGTGTTGGTTCTGTTTGTTTGAAGAAACAACAGGAACAAGGGTGGCTTTATGGTTTCTAAAGCTCCTAAATAAACCTTACACAGGTCGGATGCTGCACTCTTATCTGACGTTTTACTGCATTGTGTTTGGAAATACTGTGTTCCCAGCTTACCTCTCTTACCTCTAGTTTTTCTCTCTTTTATAGTTTTGTTGTTGCTGTCTCTAAACTATCCTTTTTTCTTAAATATCCCGTTTATTGTGTAGTATTTGCCGAGTTAATTCTGCCATCTCTTTTGAAAACAGCTCTTGAGGCATATGGAGGTGTAAATGATTCTTGGGAATAACCTTTGTGATGTATAGAATTGCCCCAGTGATGCCTCGGGGCGTTTCTGCTTATGGGATGAAGACTGCTGCCTACTTGCTGCAGGAAATGAGCTTGCCTATGCTTCTGGAGGAGTTAATTCCTGCAGACTCCTCAGCTGTCTGCACAAGCTCTGACACAAGCTTGGCCACACATGTTCTTTTTGGCTCTTACCACGTTTCTGGGATGGTGTTTGGGTCCAGGGCCCAGATCTGCTCCTTCTGTGGATGCTGTTTCAGTTCACTGAAGGAGAGGGGAAGCAAGGAGAAGGGGATCCTGCTTGTTATTGCTTTCCTCTCCATAACTTTCTTGCCGCTTGCTGTTTTTTGTGTTTGAATTTCAGGTAGTCCCTCCGTGTTCATATGACTGTGCTTTTGTGGTCTTGGAATATTTGTTGAACTTGCACCTGAAAGTTTTAACTGCACTTTTGTTATACTAAGCTATTTCAACATCTAGCAGAAGACAAACCATCATTCCCTGCCTGCAGTGTTACGGACTGGTTCGTTGTGGTTACTTTATTTTCTTCAGAAGGGTCACGGTTGCTTCCATCTATCAGTAGCAGAGAGAAAGTAAGAGATACCTTTGCACCTTGACTATGAGCTGGAAGGGATGTTTCTATTTAGAAAGTAAATTAACTAAAAGAAAGGGAAGAATAAACACCAGTCCAGAAGTGGCTGTGGGTGACTCATGGCTTCCAAGAGAGAGGATTTTGTCAATTGTGTAACTGTGCAAAACAGGATGTTACCTGACATAAGCTGTTTGCTGAGTCAGGGATGTCAACCCCGAATTTAAATGTTATCAGAGAGACGCAAATTAAAGGAAAGTGCAGAGCAGGAAGAATTGATGATGAATTCCCGGAAGACAAGTTTAATCAGGGTCATTATGTAATTTTACACTGTGTCAAGGTACAGTGAGATAGATGAGAGTTACCCAAAACACAGATGCTTGCTTTTATGGATCTCAGCAGCTCAAGAGGTAGTATTTCAATAACTAGTACTGGTAGTACTGAACTAGTACTTCAGCTACTAGTGACTTTTGGTTTTCTGTACTCTGAAAGTTCTTGCTGGGGACGGGGAATTAGGGGCACGTAGTAAAAAAAAAAAAAAAAAAAAAAAGGCATTTGAACTCAAATAAGACTGTACAGGGAGAAGTGGGCTTTTCCTTCACTGTAACTTAAAGGGTGATCTTTGTTAGGAAAATAACTTTGCTCAAAGATGAATTTATTGTATAAATTAACCATTATGGCTTAGTAGGTAGGAAGTCCCATATACATTAATATTTTGGGTTTCCCCTGGTGCTGAGAGAACCTGCACCCTCCAGGGAAGTGGAAAATAGTTCACTGAGAGTCTCGTTAATGCTTCATGGTCACTTCTGTTGCAGTCAGAAGAAAAAGGACACCTTAACACTGCTCCATGAATCAATTTTACTCATGACTGCAAATGTTTTACTGGTGTTTTGTTCCTATAGGTCAAGTTTGCTTCTTGTTTGTTCGGAATTTATTACCTGGTTTCCTCTGAATTTATATCAATTGACCTATCTCCTTATTGTAGAATGTTTCAGAGGTGACCATATAGAGTATGAAAGAAACCCAAAGCAAGAAGGGAACTGGAGTTCAGAAGAGATGTTCGTGGACCCACTGTGTAAATATGTTCTGTGACAGTTTCAGTTTGCATTAGGTTGTTCCTGTAAAAATAAAGTGAATACCACTTGGAAATAAAATATAAATTAAAGCCAGGTGAATTTAAAGACAATAAATCTGTTATTAGAGTTCAGAATTATAGTTTCACACTTCTCCTGTGCGTATCTTGAAAGGTAAATGGCAATTTGGAACATATTGCCTCCTTAAACAACTGGTGGTTTATTTAAAGTTCGGGTTGTTAGTTAACAATTGGTTGTAGACAGAAGTGTCAGAAGTAGATTTTCATCCTCTCACTAGTCAAAGTTAACATAACACTAATATTTCTGCTGTGACTGTATTTATAATGTTTTTGGAAAAGGAAGTGCTGAGAACATTCCTTTGTAAGAATATTTTTTTGGTCTTCGTTCACCTTCTGAATTTGGGAGTAGTCTTGTTCCTTCAGAAGAAATTAAGTCTCTTACAAAAGGACAGGGTGAGTTGAAAATAAATTTGCACAAGATACACCTTTGTTTACGGAACCAAAACATCTGAGCTAAGTGTGAGTAGTAACACCCACATAAACTGAAAAATTTCTATGAATCAAGAGAATTGGAAGTGGAAATTTAAAAGTTGCTTACACCTCCAAGCTAATAATGCCAGAACATTTGTTTTCATAAAAACCGGTGATCTTTTTGAACGGGGAAGGCTGTGTAGGTTGTTGTTAGGTGACCGCTGCTGTTCCTCTCGGTGTGTCGCCAAGCTGGTTTTTTGGTATGCTGATTTTACTTGAGGCCGTTGTATTCCACAAAGGGCAAACTCTTTCAAATGTGGGTAAATTCTGTCTCCAGGTCTAAGCAGGAAGAGCAGAGATCACAGCAAGTAACATAAAAACGATTCTGACTTTCCTGAAGACTTACTGTGGAACAGATTTGAAGTGATGCGTTTTTGCCATCCCCCAGATCTACGTATTTGTCTCTCCATCTGGACCATTTTTTGTCAGGGCAGCGTCCCTCAAGGATAGATGGAGCACTGTTACTTGAATAGTGTGTACAAGCAATACTTGGTATTTCTGAGAGCGCTAAACATATTTACAGAGTGAAGGGAATAAAAATAATAGAGGTCCGTCTTTCAAAATCTTTCACTATTTCAGGATGAGGTTCCTTCCACCCCCAAACACCTTTTCACTTTTTGTAGGTGCTCAGAAGACTCTTGGAGAAATAAATTATTTAGATCTTCTTAAAGACATCTGTTTCGCAGATGGGTTTGGGTTTGATGCGATCCCTTAGAATAGGAAAGTATGGGGTTTTTTTTCTCTCTGTGAACATGCACCTTTCCCCCCCCCCCCATTTTTCAAGGGGAAAAACCACCACCATGCCAGAGTCAGAAACACTGGCCTTGATCTGCCTGATTTTGTAGCCCGGGCTCCTGGTGAACCGCTGGCAGTAGTTAAATACACATTAGCCCAAAATAGCAATTTAAAGTGAATGAAAGAGCTCCAACAAGCAAAATCAGGTCAGGCAGCAGTGGTTAGAAGCAGTCATCTACGTTGGGAGACTTGAGTTCTTACCCTGAGTCAGCAGAAGTTTAGTTTGTTCTACATGAATACACTAGACAGAGAGATATTTGTCATACTTGCTATTAATGTTGAATTTGCCTGCTGAAACCATTTTTACATCTTCTATGTTACTATCGGGTTACTGTAAAGCTTTAATCCACGTTGTAGCAAAAGTCTGTTTACATAAATTGGAGAGTTTACCACTGGGACCAGCAATCCTAGTGCTTTGTTTGCTCTTTTTGAATAAGCAAATGCCCAGCGATACCTTGGGTATTTGAGAGCTTTTCCTGCCAGTAGTTGGGGTTTTTGCCTATGTTTCCTGTGAAACCACACTGGCATTTTACGAATGAACGTTTTACAAGCAAGTTCACTTTAGAATGTCTAGCAAAAGCGCGGTGGCACACCTTTTCCAGTCAGATATTTCATCTTCTCATCCTATTTAAATCAATGTTTTAAAGATCTGTGTGATGGCAGTCATTACTCCATCTAAATGTAGATTCTTGGTGCTATGGAATTGCTTCAGATGTTCTTTGTGTAAGTGCTAATCCTCCACCTGAGACCTTGAATTTACAAAGGTAAGAGGGTTTACTGAGAAAAGAATTACTTGAAGATTTTTTGGGTAGTACAAAGACAACTGAAATAATCTGTCAGCATTGCATATAGTGAGAAGCTGTTGGATCCATAGGAAGTGGCTGGCTTTAATGTAAGAAGTTGGAATAATACATGGGGACAAAACAGGAAGTTCACAGTCTTTCTTTCAGCTTCTAGAAACTGAAACACACTGCCAGTGTGTTTGCTGGATGATTGTTTTGTTCGTCGAAAAGGCCAGATATGCTACTGGATATGGCAGTTACATTTCCAAGAGGTCTCCTCACAAAAATCTCTTTTCTGGGGAGAGGGAAAGAGGGAGGAAGATGCTGTCAAAATGACAGTTTGCAGACCATGACGTGAGCATCCCTCTCCCTCCGTTTCAGATGGAGAAACGGGGTGCAGGGGAGTTAATTGGTTTAATAGCTCTGGCTAGGAGCACAGCCAGAGATACGGAATACCAAAGAGCCATCTCTTTTAGTATATTTTATTTTATTGAAGGGCTTTCTGTTTTAATGGCTAGTGACAGAAGTTAAACTTCAGAGGGGTGCAAGGGCCAGATGTTAAGCTGAGCAGGTGCCAGGAGCGGGTGCCCTGCCAGGTGCTTCGTAGAAAAGCAAATTAATTCTAGTTTCTGCTGGGTTTGTAGGTGGCCCGTGACCTGGCCCTGCCTCTCTACAACAAGAAGCCCTGCGGTCACGGGAAAGAGGGTCTGTGAGGAAGCTGTCTCCGGGGAGGCGGCAGGCCGCGGTGACCGTTAGTCTCCCCTCGCGCCCGGACGCTGCTGCTCCTCAGGGGGCCGCCGCCGCCGCGCCTTTCCCGCCCGCCGCGCGGAGGGACGCTTCCCGGCAGACCCAGTCACGCGCCGCCTGAGGGCGCCCGCCCTCGCCTCAGGGAGCGCGGCTGCGGCCCCTCCCGCCCCCTCTGAGGCGCCGCGGGGCGGGCTCGGCCGTGGGAGGCAGCGGGTGCTGGCGAGGATCTCCGCGGCGTCCCCTCAGAGCCCCCGGCCGTAGAGGGCACTGTGGCGCAGGTGCTGCTCGAGGCACTGGATGGCGACATCGTCCACCATAGGGTCGAACTTGTTGGCCAAGAGGTGGTGCTGCTGGAGCATCCAGGACAGGTCGCCCGACCCGTAGATGCAGACAGAGCGCTGGTGCTTGCCGGTGCAGGGCGGGTAAGGCGCGCCCTTGCTGGTGTCACCTTCCAGGTATGCCCACTTGACCAGGCGGGCCAGGGCGTTCATGTCTGAGAGGTGGAACTTGTCGTTCTGAGGCCTGGCACCCGGCACACCAGGCATGCGGTTGAGGGTGGCCCAGATGTGCTCGTCAGGGCTGTAGGTGTCCTTGGCCCACTCAAGGAATTTCTGCGCTGTGGGGTTCTCGAAGACGTGCCGCACAAAATCCCGTGTGACCACAATGTACGCGTTGCCTGTGAACATGGGAGAGCTGTGGGGTGGTGGTGCTTTCTGGGTGGCTGTCCGGGAGATGACCTTCCCCACTTCATGATGGTACTTCCAGCGCTCCTGTTTGTAGGCCGAGGGCTTCTCTGACTCCATGCTGTTCTGCCCCTTTAACATCTTCAGGGCACGGACGATCTCGGCATTGGTCTTGATGGGGAAGTCGGTGCCACAGGTGTTGAGGATGTAGCGCCATTGCACGGGACTCTGCAACAGGTCCTGCATGCAGTTGAGGTCAGCCTGCACCCGGGACCAGGAGGCATAGACCACACTTTCCAGGCGGCTGGCCACAAAGACATTGGGGAAGCAGGCTACGATGGCCCGCACGGCCTTCTGGAAGTCAGCCGGAGACTTGGTGTCAACGTGGACACAGTAGATGTTCTGAGGGGCATAGATGGACCGCAGGAGCCGCTCAAACATCTCGATTTTGTCGTGGATGACCATGGAGTAGGCGATGGGGAACTCTGCCTCTTCCTGGCTCAGCGGGAACTCAACAAACCGCCGGGTCGCCTTGAAGTTGCCACAGTCCTTCGTCATGTTCAGGTAGTCACCTGGTGTCAGGGGAACCCTCTGTTGCACCACTTCCAGGTTGCTCAGGTGCGCCTCTTGGATGGCTTTGTCATCCCCGCGGATGATTCCTGAGCAGTTGATCCTCAGTCTGGGGGAGAGCTCCAGTGCCTGGTAGAGACGCTGGCGGCAGTGGGGGTTGTTTGGGGCAGTGGCCTGGTGGCTGTCAGGGCAAGTCTCGCTCGTGCTGCGCAGGGCCAGGGCAGCCACCAGAAGCAGGGCACCCAGCAGCAGGGCACTGCGCCGCCGCACCAACGGCAGGCTCCGCTCACACAACCGCATCTCACCCCACTTCACCAGCACGCTGGCAGCAGGCACAGCTGGTGGCCTCGCGCTCTGCACTGCCACGTGCTGCCCGTCCTCTGCCCTGCTCCTCTTGTTCGGGGGGCAGAACGCTCCCTGGTCCCTTGCTTTCCCCTCGATGGGTCTGATCTTGCCTCTTTGGAGGATGCTGGAGCCGGAGGCGTGCAGGGAGTGACCTGGCTACCCGGGTGCCTGCTTCCTGGGTAGTGGTGAAACAGTGGCAGGGAGATCTCAGTGTAACTGGCAGGTGAATAATAAGTGAATAAAAGGAAGTCTCCTCCCTCCCCGTAGCATGACTGTGTTTGGTTTTGTCAACAATGGAGGTGACTATAATATCTTTTATGTCTGTTTGAAAGAAGATATTTTATCTTGCACTTCTCCAGTGTGTAACGCAAAGAAAATTCCTCAATCTCATGTAACATGCTTTTAAAAAAGACTTTATTAGATGATTTTGGGATCTAACCTGCTTTTCCAGTGTTCAGATCATTCCAGCTTACAGGTCAAGGCACTGATAGCAATAACTTGGTAGACTAGAAGCCTAGCTACTAAGCTTTCTACTAGAAGCAAGCTTGCCTGGAGCATTTTGAGCTTAAGTGAAGGATTATTGCAGAAGGATAACTGGGCAAAGTGCAATCTCTACTTTTACAGTGGAAGCAGGGAGCAGAGGTTGTGGTTTATAAATATTTTGCCAGCAAGTATCTGCTTAAAGGAAGGAGTGAGAGAATATTGGTGGAGAGTGTCAGGACCCCCTCTGTGCACCTACACGCACATCCTGGCAAAGTATCGCTTAATAGAAGAGGAGTGACTAAAACATGCCTTGGGCTGTGATGAACAAAATAATGTCCCCGAGCTTTTGCAGTCATCCTGAACCACTCTGTGGTTTGAACCAAACACGGGATTTGATACCATGTTTGTAAAAAAGGGCCGGTTTCAACAGTTTCAATGATGAGTCAAAATTTCCAAGAGGGGTTTTCTAAGATTCAAACAAAGGTGTATGTCTTTTTTTTTTTTTTTATTCGTTCTTTCTTTCTTTCTTTCTCCAGATTTATCAAGGAATCAAATGCACAGAACCCGCAGCTGGACTGAAGACGGTGGAAGTGTAGTTCTGCACAGGTTCTAGAAAACAGCAGCAGTTACTTACCCACTTTCAAAACTGAGATTCTTTGTTGAATTATTAGCTTTACCCAATTCAGTAAGTGATTGTCTTAGGTATTTGTAGTCCAGAAATTCTAATGGCCATTATGAAAGGCAATGATGTGATACATATAGTATTTCCTATACGCACAGCTGTCAATTCGCCTGTACTAAGTACCAAAGGGAAAGTGTGTGGGAGAAACATGGGGAAAAAGGCTTGGGGACCATAAACAAGATGCCAGATGGGCCAGCTGCTTCTCAGTGCAAGGAAGATATTCATCCCATTTATATGTGCATTCTGCTCCTGAAATTTGTTTCTAAGCTGGGGGGCTCATTCGCCTGCACAATTTTGAAAGTGTCCTGAGGGAAAGTACTTTTCAAGAAACTCTTTGAATAGGGCAATAAATACTTCTTCTGCATTTCCAGCTCTTCCCCTGCTGGTCACCTCTGCTAGAGGTAGTATTGTATGGAGGGATGGCAAGTTCTTATATCTTGGGATTTTCTTAATCTAAAGCACTGTCTTTATATTGCTCCTCTGCTCTGATTTCAGTACGCAGATAGCCCCTTCCATACAGCCACTACTTGTGGACTAGGAAAATAAGAGCTTATTTTGTATATTACATAGCATTGTATACAATCATTTCTGCTTTAGGGTTCTAGCTGCTCTGTATGTGTTGTGCCTTGTAATGGTGTGGTGGAGGAAATCGTCAAATTCTTAATCTCACAGGAAATGCTGAAATCATAACTCCACATGAGAGCTCTTAAACGGGCTATAGTTATTTCCAGTTACATGCATTTTTGAGTAACTTTTCAAAAATTATGCTGACGTGATTCTGAAATGCAATGGTGGTTTTCCCAAATGTGTTTTCCAGGAATTTGAAAAGAAACCGTAACTCTTTAATTACATTTTTACCATCTGTAATTCTTTGTTAAGAGTCAACAATTGGTAAGTCTAACTTGGGACTTGAAAAATCGTGTTTTTGGTGTTCTTGGCCATATTCTTAAAGCCAACAGTGTATTCAGTTTCTGAGCTGTGTCAAAAGCTAAAAAAACAAACCCAAACCAGCCCCAAAAGAGTATGTGAAATGACAGCAAATTGCTGCTGGTTTTCATTTTATGTTGGCCGATGGCTGAAATCACATACATGGACAGATACAGAGTAGACTGTAGGAGTGATACACTCCTTGAAAATGCTGTCATACACAGGGATGAATGTCACCACATGGAATATAATTTCTGTAAAAGTTATCTTTTTTGATAACTTTATCTGAAAGCAAATGTTTTTTCAAGGAAAGCCCAATACTGAGTAAGGAAACATGATTTTGGATTAATTTGTCAGCACTCTGTAGATGTAGTCACAAGTTCATCCATGTGAAACTCCATTGGAAGAAGTTTGTCACTTGTCACTAACATCCTGAACTTGTTCAGTGCAAAGAACTTGAAACTTTTGAAGGTTTCTGTGGTTGGTGGCGTGGCCATAGGAGCACACATCCTCTGCTCTGTGGATTGTGGCTCTTCATCTGTAGGCTCTTATCTCAAGAAAAAGGCAGCAAACCCAAGTAGTCTGAAGTGCTTATGCCTCTACTGACTGAAATATCTTCCTTGCTTACTTTCAGGGTGAATTTTTAAAACCGTCTCCTTTGTAAAGTATGACATGTAGATTTCCAGCTAAACAATTAGCTGAAAAGCTGAAAAACCTCCATAATAGGTATCAGTTCATCACACTGTATATACTGACCAACCCTCTTTGAATGACTTCTTTGTTATTTGAGATGCCGTTTTTTCCTGTGTCTGGCATTATTCTTTATGCATTCTCTTAAGAGCGAGTGATTATCCACACGATAAACGCAGGTAAACATTCCTTTATTCTCTGCTAACCAGGTCTGCTACATAACCATAGCAGATGAGCTGTGGTTTATGACTGCAAACTTTACAAATTTTTGTGAAGCTTGCCTGATATGAATAGCATGTATTACAGACAAGATATATACGTCTAAAAAGCTTCATGAAAATGAATTTGTGTCCGTAGTGACGGTTTAGATAAATAGTTGCTATTTCAGTTATATTACAGAATACAGATACTGACATCCCACTGTTCAGGAGGTTGTTCTTTTCCTGTTGCATACTCATGATGAAATAACTTAATCCTTAAAGACACATGAAAATGGAATTAAATAAAGCGTGAATAACAGCATGCTTTCTGCAAAGCTGCTTTGTTGTCCATGGGAGAAGAGTTAGCCTACACAAAATAATATCTTAATGTAAAGTCCAAGACTTGAGAACTTGTTTTCGTACCAAAAAGGAATTAAAAGCTTTATTATTGATATTCTTATGTGTAACTGTAAATTCCAAAATACTTCACTTTGAGCTTTAGAGTCAGACCATGGGCTTGGGCTTTGGCTTTATTTAATGATAATTTCTCGGTGAACGCAAAAGTGACTCTTTTTAAAAGTGAGTGTAAAACAACTGTCCTGTGGTAAGAAGGCTATAGTACAAGCACTGTCTCCAGTGTAACCATAAAGAGGTCAACAGGCTTTAGATATGACAGTAAATTGCAATGCAAGAGGACAGTGATTAAATCCTGTTTAGATAATAATATTTTGGAACACTATCCATGCTAAGTTATGTAACATTCTTGTGGTATGCTTTTTGAAGAAACATATAACAGGCCACAACCCTCTAAAGCTGTTAGATTTGAAATGGTGAAAGAATGGAATAGAGAGGAGTTCAGGTGCTTGGCAGTGATGGCTGTGGCTTAAAGATCACTGTGCTGTCATAAGACAGGCTGGTGTTTCTATGGATTTCCAAAATTCTGCTGTTGATAGTATTAAAAGATAGATTAAAGAGTTCTTCATCAGTGTGAAGACTCTCAGTTAAAACAATTTTGGTAAGTCTAAGTGCCCCATCTCTCTCTTAATCTTTCTGTACCTGCTCCCATATTAATGAGCCATATCGAGACAGAAGTTTTAGCTTTCCGGTGAAGGGTTACAAGGAATAATCACGAGGTGACCTGTTACCTACTTGCCTTATTGCACAACTTTTAGGTTGTGGTTCAGATAAATGCATGGGAGAGTGGAGAAGAAACATGTATTCTACTTGTTTCTTCAAGGGGAAAAAAAATGCTATGTGATTGTTTGCTGATGCTGTCACACCTGGTAAAGCACCTGGTAGAAATCTGTCTCAGTGGGTTCACCTGTACACAGCTTATAAAAGGAATGGGGTTTCCCTGGGAGATGCAGGATTAATAAAGAGGGGCAAAGAGCCCTCCCTTGGAGGAATGAGCCCTGAAGTGGTGGTTATGAATATGTGTAAGAAAGTGACTTTTATATATGTAGATCGTCGTCTTTAGTGTGACTTTTTAAGAAATGTATGAACGTAGTAAGTTTTGTGAACCTAATCAAATAGGTATCTGAGACCATGCTTGTACAAGCTACAAAAGAATCTTCTGTGTTATACTTCATCACTTGTGTGAGCTTAGAATTTTAAATTTTGTTTCCTAGAATCTTGGTCACAAATGCTTTGATAGTATTTTTAGGGGTATTTTTGGTTGTTTGGTTTTGGTTTTGGTTTGGTTTTTTTTAAGTTAGAGTCTGCGCAGTCTGTTTCAGACCAGCCTGTGGGGTTTTTGAAGGACTCCGCCTCTAAGCTATAGTACTACTTTTAAGCTATAATGTTACCTTTAAGCAATTAGGGCATTGTCGTCATTATCATTTCATTTAATTTTGCCTGAATTATGTGGCTCAGTCCCGTACTCTGGAACAGGTCAGCCTGTATCTTCACAAGCTACTATCGCTGCATCCTTTGGTCGTTTTGATTGCCTATTAAGAGATTAAGTCAATCTTTGAGGAAACTCCAAATCTTTGAATTGGAGGTCAGTTTTGGTTTTAGTATTCTCCTTTATTGTTGGTTTGTGACAAAGGGTTTGAAAGCACTATATGCAATACCTCTGGGTCCGCCACTACGTGGATGTGATTCAAAAAGAACATGAAAAGGCAGCATAGAGTAAGTAAAAAAAATCAAAACACGATAATTTTTGTAGCATGCATACCAGTTTCTGTTTTGTAACTGAGCATTGCTGGATGCTGAATCACTGTACAGCAGGAGGCTCGTTGCTCTGCTGTTTCAGGACCTCTGCGGAAATTTTACTGGAGTGGAAATCTTACTCCAGTCTTACTGGAGGGGAGAAGGATTTCTACTTTCATCCAAGGCAAAATAGCTGGAGTGTATGGAGTTACAGTGACTGTGGTTTTGAAGAAAGTTTAACCGGATAGTCATAACTGACATTTATTGTCAGCTGTTATTTATTACCTGTGTTTTACCAAAAAGCTGAAATCTGCTGATAAGGTATCATGAGTTTCCTAAATCACATTTTGTATAATACAGCCAAATAGGGGGATAAGGCATTACTCACCTTATGCAGATGGCTGAAGACACAGGCAAATAAGTGGGATGATGCTAGTAAAGGTGGGGTTTTTTTTAAAAAAAAGCCTTTAAACCGCTCTTAAAACTGTCACTGTTTCTGCCTGTGAGGCCTGAGTCTGGAAACTGGACTGTGTCCTGGGAGAAGAAAATAACCTGATTTTTCTTGAAGGATGTAACACAAAGAAGACATAGTGGTGCTGGGGACAGTAAATCCATTAGCTCATGCCTCATTGTTTCTAGAAAAGGATTGCTTCATACAGCATGGGAAACATAAACAGAACAGCAAACAATACTCTTTTAGATAGATGATAGAGAGTTCAGGGTCATAGGAATAAAGAACCAAAAAGAATGGAATTTAATTTTGTACGTTCCTCACAACGAAGAGCCCTCTGAAGATACTATTTCTTAACCGGTATGGGGCTTCCCAGACTAGAAGTGTTACTGAGAAGGTTTTTATCTGAACAAAAAATAATCTTAAGAGCATGTTAGCTTTGTTTCTTGCCTTGTTGGGAGCTGTCTAAATAGCATTCTGATCTTCAGGTTGAAATATAAGCAAAGCCGCAAGAGGAATCAGCAGGGGAAAGAACTCTAGGGAGGGGAAAGTTGCTCTAGAACTGTTGGCGTGGGCTGGCCGATTCCTTCTGAGGTTCCTGCAGTGTGCTTCCTTGTTTGGACTGCTGTTCTGTAGAGAAATCCAAGTATTTCATAGTAGTTTGGGTGCCCCTGCCATCTCTGGCATACATGCTGCTACGCAGCAACAATCAGATCTGAAATTCCTCTGGGGGGTAAGAGGGAGTGGTTGTGGGGGAGTGTTGTACTACTTCTTCCTTATTTTAGGTGGTCTATTTGCTTCCTATTTTTCACCCTTTAAAAATCTCTCACACGCTGGGCATTTTTGCTTCCTCTCATGCACTTATTTCATGTCAGAGAAAATCCTTAAGGTTTTGCTTATTATTATTTCATTCCTTTCACATTCGTAGCATGTGTCTGTAGTATTTTTCTGTCCATTAGACACTGTTCCATTCTCCTCTGAACTAACTCCAGGCAAAAAGATAACAATAAGTTTTCTGTTTACGTTAGGAAGATTTTTCCATGTGTAAGCACATAATAGATGAGAATGTTTGGAAAATGTGTGTTTGACTAATTGTAGAAAAATTCTTGGGCAGTAAAGTCTGCGTTCAACCAAGGTGGTAAGTCTGAACTGTTCCTTCGCTTTCCTTCCCCAGTTTAACTTAGAAAGAACAACAAACCCCCTACGCTTTGCAAGGGTTTATTTAAGCAAACAATAGTTTACATACTGAAACAATGTGTTCTTTAAGAGTACTGGTGTTCCTTTATTTCAGGAAGGTTATGGTTCGTGATTTTCTAGAAACTACTTGAAAATAATGCAGCACAAAGTGCTACAGTGTTCCACATTTAAAGTGGTGAGATCCTAACACTGGTGAATAAATACTGACTGGTGCTGGGCACAATGTGCTGCAGGACAGAATTGCTAAAATACTGATAGCCTTGTCCCTCTGTTGCTGACACAGTGTTAGCCATGATTGCTAAAGCATCATGACAAGAGGAAATGGAATGTATCTGTAGTCAAGACTTTGGTGTCTTATTGTTTGTTGTTTATTTTTTTTTTTTAATACACCTTTCTATTATTCCTTGTAAAGGTGTTAGTCTACTTGAAACCACATCTGACTAGTGATACCCTCGCGGTTTTACTGCTGAGATTTGACAGGCATGTTTGTACTTGCTACTATGAATATTTAGCATATAGTAGAAACTTGGATCAGTAAATGTGTGTTTGTGGCTGTGTTCCTTTGCATCAGAAATACACATCAAAGACTAAACTCTCCTCTACCAAAGAAGAGGAAAAACTGTCTTCCCCCCACCCCACCTCCCCCCGTACTATATGAACTAGGTTTTTTGTATCTGTGTAGTTTTGCTATTGCTTCATCATCTTCTGCCTGGAGTATGTTGAGAATGTAGTTGACTCTAACAGGAACTAAAATGACACACTTTTTACCCATCAGTGACAGCTGACTCTCCTGGTTTTTCAAGTACCAGAAGTGACCAAATATAATGTTAAAGCAAATGCTTGCCAATGTCAGAGATAAAAATGCAAAACCACACACAGGGTTCAGAGCAGGTTTTGTGTGCCCCAGTAAAGTGGTTTTAGCTACAAAATGATAGTGTATGCCTTGGGACCTTAAGGAGTTATGTGTTTTTGTTATGTATGTTCCCATCTCGGTTGTGACTGCTGGGGATGTGTGAGGGAATGGACCACAGAAGATGGCTGGGCTTGCGTGCAGTGTTTCACAGCCAAGCCTGTCACGGACACTTGAGAAGTCTGTGTCCTTTCATAGAGGAGGCAGCGCTCAGTCTCTAGCCTAGCAGTAGGCAGGAAAACTTGCATTAGCAACTGCAGAAAAACACCAAAAGTGTATGGGCAATATGCAGCAGACAATTGAGCTTTTGCAGAGGGAAAATTCCTCAACTTGCAGTGAGTTTGCAATACTCTTCCCCTTGTGTGGTCTTGTCCAGCTTCCCTTTCAGAGAGTTTCTGTAGATAAAATAGACTTTATCGGTGTTTGCTTGCAATGTACCCATATGTCAAAGAAAGGAAGCAAGTCCTGCTTTTTGCTGCTGTTGTTGGAACGCATGCAGTCTTTGTGATTACAATGCAGTGCAGTGGTACAATCCCTCTGAAAGGAGTTTTAAAGGAATAAGGAACTCGTTGTCAGACAGGTATTTTTTCTGACATGCTATGTTTGCCCCCCCGCCCTTCTGAGTTAAGCTTCAGCACTAATATTGTACCATTGGATTTGATAATAGAGCTAAACTAGAGAGAAGCCCGCCATTCTCTAAACATTTGCTTTAGGAGCAGCAGTAACTTGCTTAATCAAGCAAAGCCACTTCTCTATGAGATGAGAAGTGTAAGTGACAAATGTTTATTCCTTGAAAAAGCTTTGGTCGTTAATGAAAGAATAAATCACAGAAAAGCTCTGCACTAGCTTGTATGTATATGCCTTCATGTGTACTTTATGTACAGAAGGGTGCAGCTGAAGAAGTGAAGGATAAAACCACTGTGACTATGCAAAGTAGTGGGGGAAATGACATAGAGACAAGAGAACCCTCTGGCTACTGGTAAATCGCAATTACAGAGTTGCCCTGGGTTTCCCAGTGGGGAGAGATACCTGTGTGCTTAATATCTGATGGGTATGTAAGTGAGGTAGAGTAGGGCTGGACAACGCACAGCTATGTATGTTCTCTGTCAGTGGGAATCTGAACACTGGTTTTGGGTGGGTATTCTTCTTGTACTTTGTGCATAAATGAAGTGCTTCTACTCAAACTCTCTGGGCCTGAAAACTCTTTCTGATATGGTCAGAATTGTAAGCTTTAATATATTTGTTATTTACGTTAAGAAATAAAGAGGCATTAATTAGGAGTCAATATGGAGAGGCATTAATTAAGAAACATGAGAGGAAAGCAGCAGTGCTGCATGTGGAGAGATGAGCAGATATTAATTGTCTATTACCTCCCTAACAGGTAATACACTTCCTTCATAAGGGGACTGATGAAAATTGCTTGTCCAACTCATTGGCTTTCAGTTAATCAGCTTCCATTAGTGATTAATATGGGATTACCTGTAATTCCATCGGTTTTCTGTTTGTTACTAATTTTTGCACACATATGTGCAAAACTGCATATTTTGTTGAAAGATTTTTATACGGAGTGCCAAGTTACAAATGTAGGTATGAATTGTACCTTCACAGTGCACGTGTCCCACTTTACACCTGTTTGTCTAGCAGTTCTATGCAAGGTGAATAAAGCTGAGGGGAGGATACAAATCTTCCAAAAAAACAAACATTTTTGTTTTCAAATCCCCTAAGCAACCACACTTGTGGTATGTATGCATGTTATACTTGTTAATATGCAATTTCAGTGTATTTATAAGTCATCTTAGCATTGTTTGCTTTTCCTTCAACTTCAGGATCCATGAAAAATTGTCAGAGTTCCAGTGCTGGAGGATATCTCTGCCACCCTCAACACCAATGAATGGGCTAAATAGTGAGACTAAATTAGACAAAGGCCCATCTGAAGTGGATGTAGTGTTTCCAACCTACCAGCTGTATCATCAACAGCTGCTGTCTGCCAGCAGAGCTAGGGGAATCTGGCAAATCTGATATGTATTGCAAGATCTACCTCTAATACTGTTCTACTGTCAACCCATATTTCTAGCTAAACTGAAGTTAATTTACAGCTCAGGGAATTGGCTGCATTCCCTGGACTAGCCCTGTTCTTCAATTGTAGGCGAAGAGTTCAAGTGCAGTTGAAATTCTTCTATTGTTTCCAGCAGATGATTCAAATAACGAGTGTGAGACATCCTGCCAGTTGCTAATTCTGAACTTCAATTAAGTAATTTTTATATTGTGTACATGTAAATATACTTAAAGTGCCTCTTCTCTGCAATGTCAAATGTGATAGTCAATAGGATTACACTCTTTCATGCTGAAAAAGCTGTATGCGTGTTATTAGTTGATATAAATGTAATCTATTCCTATGTTGCTTTGTAGCCTGTAAGGAGTTTCCAGTATGCTATTGAATATCATCAGTACAAAAGTATTATAAGAGTATTACTTTCCTCTTTAGTCAGTAAATCCTATTCTGTCTGTCAGTGAGTATTTGAACTTGACACTGTCTCTAGCACTGAAGCTCTGTAATTGCACATTGCCTGTTAACTTTTGTGTTCTCAGTGTATATCCTTGGATTTTCTCCCTCAGCTAGGTAGGACTTTGTTTTCCATACACACCCACTCTTACCTGCTCATATATCTATCCTATTAAGTCACAGGACTCTAGGTTCTCTTTAGTGTGGGGTAATTTCTGAGTTTGAGTTACTTCTACTGGAAACAAAATGAAGAGGAAGTTATTTTCTTCAAGGAGGAAAAATAAATAATCCCTCTCTAAAATAATCACCAAGACCAGTAGTACTGGTTAGAAAGGAAGAACAACTTTGTGTCAAAACTCTTCTCAAACATTACATATCAATTTATTTGCTTTGTGCAGCACTGGTTTTGAATCAAATCACAAAGTACTCTGACTGTCTTTTTAAGTTAAATTCTATTGTTGACTGTATAGATGTGCTTCAGGCAAAACGAGGTGTATTTTCTCTTGTAGATTTGTAATTAATTCTGTGAAATGAGTAGACAAAGTTAATTAGTTTTTGTCACTTGGCAGAATCATAAATTACTGCAGAACAAGTTTTGTGCTTTTAAAATACATGAATACGATGTTCTTGGCAAGTGCCTGCTTAGTAATGCAAGAATAATGTAATGTCTTTTTTTTTTTTTTCCTTCCTAAAGAATGCCATGGCTTTTAGAATAGCACTTACCTGAATAAAATAAGCCCACTCATTGGTTGGTTAGAGGAAGTGGGTAGATCTGCTTGTTCCACGTTCTCTTGTCTGTGCTAGCACTGGAAAGGATGACTGTAATGATGGCAGTTATACCAGAAAAGGAGTCAAGATTTCAACTTGATGAAGAAAGCCAGTCAGTAGCTTCAGACTATATTCTTCATATGCTTATACTCCTTTTGTGGAATTGATTTTCTGTCTCTCACAGGGCTTTTCTGAAGTTAAATATTTTCACTATGTAATCTCTTTTACATATAAGGTGCCATAGAAGTTCTTAAACCTTAATCGTAAAGGTAATCTTCCTCATTTAGATTGGCATTTTGTTCATGAATATTCTTGGGCACCCAGAGGGATCAGGTCTGCAAATGTTAGGAGATCTGCTGAAAAATGTGTAGTAGTATCTTCCCTGATTAGGACCTGTGAACTTAATCAGAACACTAGCTATATAATACAGGCTTTCAAATTCTCTATCTGCTTCAAAACCTGTTGTAGTGTCTTTATGACCCCTCTTCATTCTTTGCAGCCTTACGCAAAGCACAGATTTCCATGGAAATTGCATCTCTCATCTGGAGTTTCTTTTTTTGCTTTTGTGACAGCTGCTTATCAGCCAGCAGATTTCCCAGGAGTGGGAATGAAGCTGACAACTATTTTTCCTGCTATTCTGGGGTGCTGCAAGGGTGGGGAGGGGGGTGAGGTGGGTTGTGTCCCGCAAAAGTATGAGTGCCAGTCTCAGACCTCTTTTTGTTCCAATGTGCTGTATGTAATTCCTTATGGGTTGGCCTGGAGTGCAGGTCATTAAATACTTTTTGATACAGCTTCTTTTTATTTGCAAGTCTGGGTCATACCTGGATCCCTGCTGCTATGCAGAATGCCCATAATTGTCGTCCTGCCTGGTGGGGACTAAAATTCTGTCAGTTGGAGGCTTATCTTGGAAGCAATAGCCTGGCCTCAGAGAACTGCCAGCAGTCATGCTCATGGGACAACAAAGATGACTTCCCCCCAGCAGATGTAGGAGTTAGCTGAGACTGGGATTCAGAGTGGTTTGCAGCCCCCTGTTCCTTGTTTCCCTTCAACTGGTCCCCTACTGTGGGTAGTGGGCATGTCTTCAGTAAGAATGTGTTGCAGCCAAGTAGCAAGGAGCCCTGTCAGGAAAGGAAAAGGGAGTAAGTATTACAGGTTTCTCACCCAGTTGAGATGTAAAGAGACTTACAAAGGACATCTTGCTAACATGGCTTCATCCTCCATCTTAGAGAAAGTGAAGTGTACTGAGCTAGGCAGGTGCTCTAGCAGTACTTTAGCATGAAGATACTGAAGGTGGTACTTCATTAACCATAGTGAGTAGTTGAATGTGTGTGAACTTCAGTTTAGGCTTGGCCGGGCAAAATCCCCTCGTAACAAACCCTCCAGTGTAAACACAATTTTGCCAGCACAGAAGGATGTGATTAGATCAGCTCTCCTTTTGGTATTTAAGGAGGTGGCATAATAGTTCATTTCAGCATAAACTGCCTCTCAGTACAGGGGTTGGCAACAGTTATTCTGATGTAGTGATACAGGCCATTCTTTATCTAATACTAGTGACATAGGTCACTTTGTTAGTAAAGACCTTGTAATGTACATGTGCCCTCAGTATTTATTTGTATTGTTTTTTGGTTGTCCTTAAATGAAAAGGAAATTCTCTTCTACTTCCTGTGGAAATAGAAACCAACTAAAAAAGGCTACATCGCTATTTCTGAACTTCATACAGTCAAGCTATTTAGTAACTATATAGCTGGGTTACTCCATTGTATAAAGAATGTATATTGTGTATGAAAAAGGAATTGACTCTAATTGAATTACTAGTATTATACATTTTCCATCATGAATAATGAATCTTCTGGATTATTGTTGGACTTTTATTCTATCTCTTTGTCTGTTGTTTACATTGTTGACATATTTATTACACACTTATAGTTAGTGCAGTGCAGGGGGGACAGGGTACACTGGCTATCCTTTTTAGATAGTTTAATTCCTGATAAATCCTTTCTGAGGAGGTTGCCAGTTCCATTTCCCTTTGAAAATCTGACAAAGAGTTAGAGACTTGATGATTAGTTGGTATTTTTGCTTGTTTGGGTTGGGTTTTTTTGTTTTGTTTTTTTAAAAACAGCAGAGTAAATCCGTTCAGAGCAGTAAAAGGTTTAACAGGGAAAGGTATCATGTATATCCGAGAAATGTTCTTTCCTGTGTTGAAAACCACAAACTTCAATCTCTTCCATCACGTGTGAGCACCCTGATGAATCTTCCACCAAAGTTGTAGCTTAGCTTAGCAGAGGTCCTGTTGTCTCCTGGGGGAGTTTTATGCCACAATGCATTCAGAGTAGGAAGAGTCTTCTCAGTTAACTTGGTTTTCAGGTCTTATTTATTAATGTATTAGGCACAGTCTCCTTTCCTTCTCAAACCTGCATTCTAACCTGGTGTGCTTTCTCCCAGTTCCATGAGCTGCAGGGGATTTCTCAGAGTTTCTGTACCAGTTCCTGGTCTATTTCATACGTTTACATGTTACTCAGCATTTTTTTTTTCTTCGTGCTGAGCGTGCCTGTGGCTGGGTGGAGGTTTCTTCGATGTGAAATGAAGTGTGTACTTTCTGTGTGTTATCTCATGTACTTGATTAATTAAATAGTCTATTTGACGTCTACTAGCTGATAGAAAATTTACCTTGTCTACATGACTGACTTCTAATGCTAGTTACCCAACACTTTTCTTTTCTTATAGGCTTAAGCACACATGACTCATAACTGTAGTTATAATCTGTTTATGGATGATCATTAAAAAATGTGGTTTGGAATACCGTGCACTTTATGCCTCTAGTTCTGCTGGTTGTGAATCAAGTATGCTCAGAACTTCCTATGCTGTGCATCTAGAACTGGAGAAGACATTTTGCGTTTTTTTGTTGGTTTAATTTATTTTTCAGTAAATGGTTCTTCTCACTCTTGATAAATGTTTAAACAGAATTAGTAAAATTAAAGTCTGGCCATACTTGACCGCCAAGATCGGCATAATAAAACTTTTTAGTTGCACAGTACTACATCTGACCCATCGGGGTTTTCTTCAAAATCGAGAGCTTCAGGAGGTGAACTCGTAGGCTCTGCAAGAAGAGGTAAGGGCACAGTAGAAACATTTCATGTTTCCTGCTGTTCCTTGGCTCTTTTTGTTGGTGTCGGGGAAGGAAGAGAGACGCGGAAGTTCTGTGGATTTGTGAATTATTTAAGCTGTTCCACCATCTAGTGGTAGTTTTTTTAAAAAGCTGCTCGATTATGTAGTAAGGTAAAAGCAGATAGTTATTTAACTTTCAAGTTCCAATTGCATGTATAAATAAAAGCAGGTAGCTGTGTTAAAGCGAATGTGAAGTCATCATCTTTCCCCTAAGAAAACCTGATGTTATATTCCTTCTTAACATATGTTTACACCTTTCTTGCAGGTAGCATAACTCAATTTTATCTTCTCATGCAATATGCTCTTAGTTGCAGAAGTTTTCAAAGAAAAATAAAACTATCTTATTGTATACCAAAAAGAATCTGTGCACAAAACAATATTTATTCTTAATTGATAATGTCAAGTGTTCTTTTTAAAAGTATGACTATAAGAGAAGATAGATTAGCATTCTGAAGAGTAAGAATATACACTGCATAGAAAGAGCAGTGAAGGTGGCATTGCATATTTTTTTCCATGTAAAACTACTGATATACCTTACCTCTGCCCTGGAGAGATTCCAGTGGACAGTCAGCTTTGAGGAGTTGATGCATTATCTAGTTCCTGCCACTCTAACAAATCAACTTAGAAATTGTGAGGTTTTTCTAAAACAAAATGTACCCTGAATTTCTTGTATTCTTTACAATTTTTCAGCCTGTAGGCTGCACTGGTTTCACACTTTTAAGCTTTTCTCAAGACGCAGGGGACTGGAAATCTTTTCCTTTAAAATTAACTTTCAGGCGTGATTCCAGCAGCAGAGCCTCTAAAAAAAGCACGAAAGTAGTGAGAGTCATGATAAAATTGCGAGAGCAGGAAGACTTGCCTCTGAGAGGAGTGGGGAGGAATCTCAATTTGTATGCATTCATTAACATGGCTTTTGAACTTAAACTTCTTTTTCTAGAGTGCTGATTCTTTCATTGCTGAAAGAATCATAAAACCCATTCACGAAACAAAAATCCTGGCTGAATACTCTGTGGTAGTTTATAACCATTACAATAACTTGCTGTTTACAATTCATTATTACAAATCTAACATATAAATCTAGATTATTTCTAATTTTCTGGATGACTGTTTTTGCAGGTAGACTGAGACTGTTTGCATACTTAATTTTTTGGATAAATGTCATGGGTGGTTATCTCTGATTAATGGTAATGATCTGGGGCATGTTGGAAAGACATCTGCATGCTTGGCACAGCGATATCACTAAAATTAATGATTGTGCTACTTGGGCTCCTTCGTAGTACCTATGGCTTAAAAAGATGCTCTAATACTACTTTTGAATAGAGAATACTGGCTTCTTCTGACATTCTACTGACATGCAGCTCTCTAGGCTTGTAGTGTTTTCATTATCATTAAAGTATAAATGCTTTATGATCACTGCCAGGTATAGTGCAAATAAAGTGCAGTTACATTTCATTTTGAAGGAATGAGGGGTCAGGGGTGCTCATAATTCTACAAAACATGAAAGCAAATATGGAAACAAATTTGCCTAGCAACTTGGTTGGGGATTTGTTCTACCCAGGGACCTTAGATGTGCGAGTCTAAGGACCGAGTCAAGTCCTTTTTATTTGCAAATCAGAATTTTTTGTTATGACACCTTCTACCTCAGGTTAACAGGTAGTGAGTCTTAACAGTTGTACCTTATAAAGGAAATAACCTTTAAAGTGGAAATGGCTGTTCCAAAGGTTATGATACTGGGTACTGAAACAAAAAAATATAATCTGCTTTACCAGTACTGCCAGATGCTTGGTGACCATAGAAAGGAAATTTTCTTGTTGTAGCACATAGAAACTTCCACTCCAGATCAAAACCAGAGTTGTCACAACAGCAAAAAAACTCTCAGAATTTAAGTGTGATGTCTCTAGGAAGGTAGGGAAGTTCACTTACTGAATAAATTGTTAACAAAGAAAGCTTATTTAACTCTATCTAATGTAGTATGTGACCTTTCACATTCTTATTTACACTGTAGTACACTTGGAAGACGGTTGCCCTTGATATTCTTATGGTCTGGTTTTTTAATTCAATTTAACTTGTTACAGTTTTTCTTTTGTACCCTCATTTTGCTCAGTACTTCCATACTCCTATTACCTCAGTGATTGTTGTGCATAAAATGCTGCCATTTGTCTTTAAAGTTCAGTAGGATTCTGACAGTGAACTATGATGAGGCCATTATGTAAATAATGGGATTTTCCTGTTTGCCATATTTAAATCTTTCCTAGCACTGATTTGACTTTGCTAGACTGTGCAGTGCAGCAGCATATTAACAGTAAGATTTTCAAGGGAACTTAAGCCTTTTCCAGCAGGTCCATCCTTTTTTTAATGCTCTGAGCATTTCTGAAGTAAGTAATAATCACAGTCCATTTTGCATATCAGAATTAGTTTTGTGGAAATGCACTTTTAAGTCTTGCTCAACTGGTTGGTTATAGTGGTTATTTTTCTATGTGTACATAAGTGAATTACAAGCAAGGTCAAAATGAAATCTAACTAATAACTTTTTAAATCTCAAAGTAATCCACAAATCTAGTGTAAAAATTATATTCAGCATTCTTGAATTATGATTAACTGAAGTTAATGAAGCTGATGTAACCAGATAATGAAATATTGTCCATTTTTCCCCTTTCCTTCCCTCTTGATACTAATTTGGAATTTGAAATGTTATTTCTTTGCTTAAGCAGATGAAAATTCTGGTTTAGTTTGAAAAATTTCTAGTTGTTACAATTTTAAAGCAATTCTTGGAAATAAGTCAGTGCCTGTCTCCTAATATAATGTCCATTACTAGTAATGTCGTGTCATCAACAGTTTTTCTACTTGCATTTCTTTGGATTAATTTGAGTATTTTATCTATATCTTTATTTTTAAAGCTCTTCTTAAATGCCACACTAGCTGTTTAAATACCGCTTAAATAATATTGACTAATATGGTAAGTGGCTAGTGGCATTCTTGTTCCTGAAATAGCATGACCATTTAATTTCAATAGATTCTGAGCTACGTAAATGATTTGATGTAGTAACCAAAATTCCACACTCATTTTCCCGTAGATTTCAGAGGAGGGAGCAAAGGAGCTAGGGATGCAAATACTCCTGAAATTAATTGAGAGTTGGTTAGCAAGATTCAGTTCTTATTTAGTTCTTAGAAATTCAAGCAACCCTGACAGTAAAACTATGTTATGAAATGGAGAACTGAAACAATCTAAGATTTAGTATAACCATGAGTTTGTTTCTGGAAATGCCCAATATTACATATAGATACAGATGATAAATGAAAGAGTCTCTGTTGGGTTTTGGTGTTTTCTTGGGGTAGAAGCAGATAGAAATCACTTTTTTTATGGCCCAGTGCAGTTTTCTTCCATTGCACAGCCCTACAAAGTAGCATTGCTTCCTTTCATAAATAGACCTTTGCTATGGTCCTGGTGAGGGCAGTTCTTACAGTGAGGCCTTCCCCAGTCACAACTTTATCACTGGTCACTTCAGTGATTCAAAAAGCCTTTTGAATTACCTCCTTTTTACTAAGCACTGTCAGGGCTGGTGGCAGTCAGCACAAATCCACAACTGCAGCCTGTTGTGGTTCCCGGTAGAGGAAGCACCTTGCATTTGCCTGTTGGGATTGCCACCGGGAAAAACCACGTTATGGTTGGCATTGGGATTGGGGTGTGAAAAGAGACAAGTGAGGCCAAGTAATGCTGCACTGTAGTACTTGTGTGCATTACAGAACAGGTTGTTATGATTGCCAGGTGCTTTGCATTGTTAAACAGCTCCCCAATTTGACACACTTTGGGCTGAAACATTCAATTTTTCTGCAGTCCCTTACAGTGCATTCCTGAACATTTTCAGCAAATAATAGTATGAAGATTGCTTCTTGAAATCTTTCCATTAGAGGCCTTAAGGAAGGCCTGCAAAGACAGTTTTATTTAATCACAAAATTGAAGGCTTAACAAATCTTGTAGTTATTCAGTGGGTGACAGCTGATGTTGTTTAGAGCAGTCTGGTTTTTGGAATATATGTGTCTCTTACAGTATGTAACTGTAAGCATTATCTTGCTCTGCTCATGATTCACATTGCATTTCGCATCCAGGCTGCTTCAAAGCCTGGACCACTCTTCCCCTCAGTAACTCTTATGGCAGTAGTGTGCCTTGGAAGTGCAGGATGCAATGCAGATTTAGATTAGACATTGGGAATAAATTCTTTACAATGAGGGTGGTGGAGCACTGGAACAGGTTGCCCAGGGAGGTGGTAGAGGCCCCTGCCCTGGAGACATTCAAGGTTAGGCTTGACAAGGCCCTGGGAAACCTGGTCTAGTTGGGGGTGTCCCTGTGACTGCAGGAGGGTCGGGCTAGATGACCTTTGATGGTCCCTTCCGGCGCAGATGATTCTATGATTCTGTGCTGCCCAGCCTGTGCTCCAGCACACTTTCCAGCCTGCTTACCCTGCTGGAATTTTTTTTCACTGAGGTGAGTGAAACAATTTAGGAGCTATCTAGGCTTTGACTGAGAATGGGATCGAAGTGAAAAGATTGCCCCTTTTCTCAAGCACACATAAATCACAGAAAGTTTTCTTTTTTTTGTATTAAAAAGCAAAACAAACTATTGTTCATCAACTTCATCGCTTCTTAAAATGCATGGTAAGTCCACTGGAAGCCTATGAAATACCAGGTTGAGACACTGATAATCTGCAGGTCTGATAAGGCTGGATTGGAGTTGTAGTGGTGGAGGGACAAGGGAAGAGCTTGGCAATACCAAATTCAGGTCTTTTGCAAAGACTCACCCAGCAAAACTCAGAGCTGTGCAAGTCGAGAGACCTGTCTGTCTGCTTCTTCAAGAGGCAGAAAGAAAAACATAAATAGCAAAAAACTCTATCTTCTCTGAAGAGTACTATTGCTGATGAGTATTGGTGAGATAGTATTGCTGATGAGGTAAGTAAAAAATAAAGTTTATTATCTGAGGGTTTGCCATTTGTATCCTAGTAAAGAAGTTGAAGAGACAATAAAGTGCTACTTTTCCAAAGCAGAGCTGCTAGGATGCATCTCAAGGCCTTCTTTCCCTCTCCCTCCCTCAACTGCAACTAGAAATTTAAAAAAAAAACCAAACCGCAACCACCCTCTAGAATGTTCACAAGAGTTTTCATGCTACTGTATATCTTCCCTCTTGGCAATGCTTATAGCAAGATTTACCC
The DNA here is from genome assembly GCA_004320125.1 of Scolopax mira. Classification (NCBI taxonomy): domain Eukaryota; kingdom Metazoa; phylum Chordata; class Aves; order Charadriiformes; family Scolopacidae; genus Scolopax; species Scolopax mira. The sequence goes on from BJBW01001372.1 coordinate 147,905, forward strand.
TGAAGTAGTTGCTTTGAAATATGATCTGAAATGCTTGATATTGGCAAAGTTCAGTCTGTCTAATGATCATATACATGGATCTAATTATCTCTTTTAAAACTCAAACCTTATTTTGGTGAAGTAGCTTTATGATTTGTTCTGTGCCTCTCTAGTTTAAACAGCAAGAGGTGGACAGCCTTCCTGATAACATGGAATAGGCTAAATGTGTTCTGAATTTGTGTTTCTTTCCTATATTAAATATTTAAGATTACTGAGTCACGTGGATATATATCCAAATTACTCTTTTTTTTCGGCTGGACTTTTGCTTCTGTACAATTGCTTCTGTACAATACAAAAGTATTACCTTTGGTTTAACAGTAGGTTTACTGAGTACCAGATAGAAAAGAAATGTCATTAATCTATATATGTATATTTGAATCTTCACCACAGTGAAAAAGAGAGAAATTATAGCACGTTAAGGCCTAATTCTATCTCAGTATAATCTGTAGTTTTTGGCAGTCCACACAGTGCAAAGGTAGGTCTGCTGAAGTATATGTTCGTCTTAGCACAAGTTGAACATCTCACTAAGAAGTTATGTCTGAAAATAAAAAAAATACCATAAATTGCTCCGATAAATTCATCATTAGGATCTGTTTCAGATTGGAATAGTGATGAAAAGAGCTATTATCTTGATTTTATTCCTTCATGATTAACTGCAGCAAACAAACTCCCTGTAAGGATATAGCACTGCTTCTGGTTTAAGGGCATGAGACACACAGAGAATGGAAGTGTCCTATAGGAACCTCACAGGAAATCTGCCAGAGATAATTAATGCATCTGTTTTCTCTTCCGAAGTATATAGGTGGTACAAAACTAGTTGACGATTCTGTTTTGCTTGATAATTTTAAGTAGGTTGTTTCACTAATGAAAAAATTCAATCTTTCTCATTCAGAAAGTTATATTGATGTTACATAGAGAAATGTAATGTGGATAGTAGGAAACAGATTTGTATAAAATATTATTGATTCCTTATGCTTTGCATTGAATGAAGTCTTACAAAGTGGGTGAGATGGAGTTAGCAGTAATGAATCCATGTGGGTACAGAGGGAGGTTTCTGAGAAACAGTGCAGCTGCCATACCCAGAATGTTGCAATTTTTTGAGATGATGAGCTGTAATAGGTAAGTACTGTTTCATTGACTTATTAAAGCTTCATTTAACAAGTCAGAATAAATTCCATGCAAGTCTGATTTTTCTCTCGCTCTTTTAGCAACTGTCAGAATGGGGAGGAGGAACACTTTATAAAATACCTTTGTAGTCTTTTTGCTTTGAGAGTAGAATTTCGAATAAGTTATATAATATCTAGTTTCTAGCATTTTCAGCCAAGAAAAGCAGGGCGTATTGTCTGACATAACCGAGGCTAAAATACCCTGTCAATGGTGAGCATAATTTCAACTCTTAGGATTGCCTGCAGACCAAGATTGCTTCAAGTCAGAACCCACACCTATCATCAGGGAATGTTTTGGATCAGGAAGGGAGGGAGAAGTATTTAAGCCCTTTCTCCACCCCTGAAGTCACCTTATAGACTTCCATAGGAATTGCTAACAATGGAACATCTCACTTCATGTTTTTGCAGAAGAAATGAAAAGTGTGGATGTAAGCACACACTTTGGTTCCTGGTAAGCAAATTGTAGCCCAGCCATCCTGTAATGGACTCAGAAGTGCAGCCACCTTAGATAGTGAGGGTGAACTGAACACCATTCCTCATGGCAGAACTCAAGTCTATAGTGTGCTTTGCATTGAGTTAGTAATGCTAATGTTGTGTGGTAGGTAAAACCATTGGCACGTGAGAAAATAGGGGCAAACCAACATATTTGTAATGTATTTGCCAATAGTAATTCCTCTGTATTTAAAATTGGTGAAAATTAATTTCATCTACTTAATATATTGTGGACTAAAGAAAATAATGGAGTAAGCAGCAAAAATTACTTTTAGCTTCCTTCCAGGAGAGTTTGGAGGTGATGCAGACAATCACACCCCATGAAATAGAGTGCTGGGGACTGTGTCTACCATAGATGTTGACAGAGCAAGTTGGCTTAGCCTTGTTTTATTTTAGAATAAAGGCTTAGCCTTGTTTTATATAGAATTGAACTGGGGCAGGGTGGGGAGAGGAGACTGATGCCACCCAGACTCATATTAGGGATACTCAACTGCAGAATCCAGCATCATGGAAAAGCCATTTTCTAATGAAACCATGTAGAGCTCTGGAGTTCTCTTTTTTCTCATGCCACTGGGAACCTTTCATTTCTTGTCAGTGTTATCCAGAATGCGTATCCAGGGGCAGAGCTGATCCCAGCTGTGTATTGCTGCATACGTGTGTCAGAAGGTAACATCCTTGGATGATAATGGAGGAGGGGGAAAGAACCCAAGCAAACAGAAAATAGGATGTGCTGTCACTGTCTATTCTGCATGTGTGTATATACATATTTTAGTTTAATTATACAATTTTCAGGCTTATAAGCCCAAGTTTTGGTTGCAATTATATGAAAGAAATCTATCTGCTGGCAAAAAAACATTTGCCAAAAGAAACGTTTATTTTAAATGAAGTCAAACAGATGTTGACAGACTGAAATCACCAAAAAGAATGCATGTACAATTATTTTTCATGAAAGTGCCATGCATTTGAGCAATGTAGGTCTAGGTCTGGAGATGTCTTGTACAAAACCACCTCTTGAATTAATGTGAGAAGCATATTCATGAAGTGTAGTTTTCTAATAATTAAAGATGGCTAAATTTTTACGCACAACCTATTCATTTGAGAGCTTAATCCTGTGTTCATGTAAGTCAAAAGAAGCTTTTCCCATTGAGTTCATGCCAGTCAGGATCAGACCAATCCATGTGTCATTGTCTTTCCACATAGTCACACATATAATGGCCACTCATATCTCTAAGGTCCTACCCTGTGCCTAAGGGCAATTCATCTTGAATCCCATGTTTTTTGAAATTGCTTTTTTATTCTGTCTTGTTTTGTTTGCTTTCCCTCCAGGGGTTACTTGCTTTTCTGTTCCACCATCAGCAGAGAGATGAATATTGAGTTTTGGTTTTGGTGTAGGAAAGTTTTTAGTGGCTGCTGTAGAAAGATCAGATGTGGTCTTTGAGTTTAAGCTGATCTGCTGCAGGAGGAAGGAAACTTGGACATGCTGTTGTCCCCCTGCCTTTCTCTTTGTTTCTTTGGCTGTCAGACATCCTATGTTTGTCCCAGAAATTTGAGTAGTGAAATATGAAGACTTGGTATGTTTGTCCAGGTTGCCCAGAGAAGCTGTGGCTGCCCCATCCCTGGAGGTGTTCAAGACCAGGCTGGATGGGGCTTTGAACAACCTGGTCTAGTGGGAGGTGCCTCTGCCCATGACAGGGGGGCTGGAACTCGATGATCTTGAAGGTCCCTTCCAACTCAAATCATTCTATGATTCTATGATTTTCAGAGTGCTGAAGCATCCTGACCAGAGCCAGAGCCTGGGCTGTGACACATCTAGGAGTATTGTATCTATCAAGTGTGCACGTGCAAGTAATGACCATGGCTTTGAGAGCCACGCTCCAAGAAGCATGTAGCCTATTAAAAATGTGCCTGACTATAAACAGTCCCATACATTTCAAACTCTTAAGCTGCTGCATGTGAGTTTTTCCTCCTGTTGTTAAATCCTGGACTGCTGTGTGGCATCTACCCATCTGCCCAGGGAGCGCTTGTTCACTTAGCAGTGCCAGTGTGGCACAATTACTACGAGGAGCCATAGCTAAGTGTTCTGGGGAAAATTCAAGCCCTACAAGTGTACTCTGTTTTCCCTTCAAATTAAAAAAAACGACAAAACAACCACAAAATCAACTCAAAATCAGCTGCATGTGTGGGTAACATTTGAAAAGTCATTTCTTCAGAGGCTTTAGAGGATAAAATCTTATCTCAGATTCACAGACTCTAGTGCTCTTAGTTAAGAATGTCCACATTACAGATATAAGCAAACAAGATGAATTCTATGGTGTTATCATTAAACTTTCTATCAGCAAACCTCTGATGAGACCTAACTCAACTCTTTGCCTGAGAGAGAAAAAGAAAAAATCAACCATTTAATTAAGTCTTCTGTAATGTCAGCCAAAGCTGGATTTTTTTCTAAGATTTTTGTCTAGGTAACACTTCCAGTAAATTCTGTTGGCAAAAGCTGCCCTCTTTTCATAGTCTATATATGGGGGCTGAGTTCTGGTGCGTTTGGTTGTATTGGACAGTGTGGTATGCAGCCTGACGTAGGGGATGCAGCCAATGCTGTAGAATCTTTAGCTCAAATGTACTCTGGAGTTGCTTTTAGTCCGCAAATATCCCGTTTCTGGTTGAGGAGCAAAGAAATGTAAGAAAAACAATAGAGACTAAGGATTTTCCCACTTACTGCCCAGTTTCAGAACTCAGGCAGAGAACTGGATAGATGAGTAGTTAATTTTTCAGCTTTGAGTAAACCCTACAGTAAAGACCAACATTAGAAAGTGTCCTGCTCTTTTGTGTTTTGAGATGCTTGTCAGTAGTGTTTTTTTCTTTGATAAACAGTTTTGCCTCCTTTGATATAAAGAATTTCCTGCTTGCTGTTTCTGTTCTTAAATTCTTCCTTTCCTCTTGAGGAGTGAGTAATAGCCCTCTGCTGAGTTGAAGGGAAAGGTGGTGGTTGGTAAAGTGTAGAATTGTAATGGAAGAGCTGTCAGGAACAGAATACTGGAGTATTAACTATCTATTGTTGCTGAGTAACTTGTTTGTAAATTACTTTTTTTTTTAACATCTGGGAGCAGCAGGAGAGTGATGAGTTTTATTTTCTGTTCTCTACTGGGGAGAGAATTGAGCAGGAATTTGGGTTGGGACAGTAACCTTTCCAATAGGCTGTAATGGGACGCACAGACAAGCGAAAGCACCCAAAACATCAGGTTATATGTTGCCAAGTGGTAGTTCTCATGCTACTACCTCTCTGGGCAAGAGGCAGGTAGTAAACTTCTCCTGGTTCTTTTTAATGATAACTTTTGATTATTTCAGCTCAATGTGATGATAAAAGGGAAAAAAGAAGCAAAACAAGTGACCAGAGACACTTTATTTCTAATTCAGGAAACAAACTAGATTGGTCCTTTGTTTTCTGTCAAACTGTGAAGAGGAAAAAGATGGAGGGAACCATAAAAAACAGTACCCCCATTCTTTAGTTCCATATTTTGCCAAAGGTACAAGTATTGCTGGTCTAGATAGCAGCTGGATGTGGCACGGGACAGCAGTGCTCAGCTCAAGAACAGCTACAGTGTTCTCACTTTGAAAACATTTTTTCATTACATATGCACAATTTAACCAAATCCAGCCATTTCCAAAAGAGCTAAACTTGAAAAGAAATACTTCACTGTCACTAAGCTTAGAACATTAATGCTTGGATAAAAACAATTGTAGCTGCTTGTTCCTTTTAGCAGCTTTGGCGATTGGGGTTTTCTTTGTTGGATTTTTTTTTTCTTCCCTAAGAACAGCTTTGACTTTAATTGTTTCTTATCAGAAATTGCTGGATGCTTAATCAACCTACTGGACAAAATTTAACCTTTCAACAATGCTGCATATTTTATAATGAGATCTAATGGTAAAGATTTCTCTGGCTTATTGGCTTTGTAGCTTGCCCTGAATAAAAAATACAGACAGAATCCAGAAAATGTCTGGACTAGTACCTAGTCTGTTGGTTCAACATAACCAAATTGTTTATCAAGTAATAACTGATCTCTTCTGTGAGTCACTAATAAGGAGTTTAATACTGAAAATCTGATCTATTTTGTATTGCTCTGTTGTTACCACAGCATAGACTCATTGGTTTGAATCAGAGTGCTAATGGCCACGATTATGACTTAACTGTTACAGAGATTCATCAAGCTGGGCCTGCTGTTGAACAGATAAAATAACATAGCACTAGTATCTAGTTTGTGTTTCATGTGCTTTGTTTTTTCAGTCTAGTTAATTGGGAAGCTTTGATAATCCACTCAGCGACTTGTGAGCTGAGGTGTAGTAAAATCTGAGAACATGAAGAATAATTTGCTTGAAGATCCTCAGATTTTGAGGTTTTTCATTTGACACTTCCTCAGTGATTTTTCCTACTGTAAACTTGAAAAAATAGTTTGTATTTCACTGCTGGTGGAAATACAAGCATTTACATTTAAGCACCTGCAGTGTCAGTTTGAGCTTCTTTAGTATTCAACACAGAGTCCTAGGGTTAGATTTATGAGTCCTCTGAAGGCTCAGTTGACTATATGAGGGGGACAGGCTTTTAATTTGGAAACCTGTATTGGGTGGCTTCTGTATTAGATCGCACTAATATTCCCTGAAGAGATTAAGTTGTGTGTGTGTGTAGTTAATTATGCATGGCTTTCAATCCTTTTCTTGCCTTCATTTAATAGCAGTGTGTGCTCTTACATTTATCAATGACTCAGTGTCGAAAACTTCCATTGCACACATATAGCACAAGAAATCAGTTAATCTTTTTCAACCATGTTCACATAAATGGGGCCAGCTTTGCTCCCAATGTGTTTGGTAACCCCATTGATGTTAGTAGGAGTTACATGTGCACACAGGCAATAATGGTCCCCAACATCCCTATGACAACTGCTAATTCAGTGCAACTGATGTATAATTTCTGCTTCAAGCCTGAAGCAGTTTTTGGACCATGAAGTCAGTCTTGTGGCTATGTTCAGGAATTTCTTCCTGAATTCTTCCAGAATTGCCAATTCAAATAATAATAATGTAGGGATTTTAGCAAGATTGCATTTAGTGGATTAAGAATTTAAATAATTAAGGTGATAGTAATAAACACTTCATATTCATGTTCCATTTACTCAATTGAATATGTGAACTGACTATGTTAATCTTAACTAAAACAACTAAAGTCTGATCAAAATTTCAAGCTTTTATGATGAAAGGCTGATGGAGATCTTGAAAGAATTCTGAGTTATAAAAACTTAACATCTTTGTTCAAAGTTGTATCATAGAGACAGCAGCACCTTTTATTAGACACTTAGGTCTGTGACAAGATGGGAATAGGAAACCTGATTTTAAGTACTATTAGCTACAATTACTCAAAACAATTTAAAATAAAAGTTATTTCCCCTCATTTCTAGTTCAAGTTAAAATCTTCTGAGGTATTTGTAACTGAAGTACGTCCTTCTTGCCTTTTCAACTGGTGTGTGTGTTTGGTGGGGTTATTTCTTTCTTTTAAACTTTCACTTATATCTAGAGCTAAAGAGGATTTTCCTAGGCCTTTGAGGAAATCTTTTTCTGTGGGTACTGTATGTTAAATTACTTTGTCCAAATGGAATAACAAAATGAGTTTTTTCATTGGAAACTATTCTAGGTGCTATAAAGCTACCATCAAAGTATCATGAAGGGCTATTGCTCATGTAGCAATCTTAAAAGATGACTAGAGCAGTTTTTCTTCTTGGGGATATTTGACTGTGCCTTCAGTTACTTTTCTAGACAAAGATAGAGTTTCTAAAACTTTCTATTGATCTATAAATCATAAATGTCTCATTACATTTGTATGCAAGATGCAACTTGGTGTTGTCTGCCCAGTTGTATGTAGCCTCTAATGATCTTGCAGACATATTCCCAGTAATAACAACACTGGAAGTTGTGCTGACCATTTATATTCAAGATCAGTCATAATTTAATTTATTTTTTTCTAAATGGTCTTTATTAGAAGGAACCAAATTTGCATTTCTGTTGTATGTAGTTTAAGTTGCAGTATATAACTTGTCTTTAACAGCTTTGCCTTGGTTTCCATGTTTTCTAAAGTATGAGCTTAAAGTGGATGCTTCATTATAGTAAAGGCAAAAGACATGGAATAGAAATAAAGTTGTTTTATAAAGGAGATATATCTAACATAGACCAATGAAGGCTGATTAGAAGTCTGTGGTCCTCTAGGGAACTTCCTGCAATCAGTGAGTACAGAAATGTGTATAGGCTGAGGGGAAAAGTATGACAGATGAAGAAAACATCAAATTAAACCAAGGAGGTATACATACAACAAAAGTTTACTGGAAACTATTAATTCCCAAAGTTAAGGATTCACCAGATTTTAATTTAGACTCATTTTGTCCACTCAATTTTATAAATTACGTGTTTTGATAATTCTCTACACAGTGGCTCTTTCCATCAAAATTTGCAAGTATTTTATTTGTGATGGATTTCCATGAACAGACATGAGACAGAATTGTGCGTTATTCTGCATGCTGCACCATAATGAGATACTAGAGAAAACATAAGAAGGAATTGATTGCGTGTGTGGTGGGACTTCATTAGGAAGTTTAACCTAGAGTCTTCTTTTATTCAGTAATCACTAGCTTTTCATATAATTAGAATGAAAATGCCTGGGAGTTTGTTGGATTTTGGTACGTCATTCCTTTAACTGCCAATTAACTGCATCAAGTTCTTGCAATTTTCATGAACTTCCTAAGGATGACTTGGATTGCAGATTGTCTTGTAGAATTTATTTGCTGTTTAAATGTAGTTGTCTCCTACAAGCTTTCTCTTACAGAGCTTTGAAGACCAAACTTGAAGTTTGGAAACTTTAGATATCTCTACAAATTCATAGATGCCATATTATACTTCTATGAATCTTTGCATCAAAGCAAAAAAAAAACCAAACACCCCAAAACCTGAAACAAAATGACAACCAAAACAGAAAACCTCCACCTCACTATAGTCTGACACTCTTCTATGGAGTCTTATAGAAGAGAATTTTCTGTGTATTTACTGTATAGGAGAGAGGAATTATTAGAGCTGCATCTGCCAAAGCTGTTTGTTGAGCACTCTTAAAAAAGGTCTAGAAGGGTAAAACCTAATGTTCTTATCTTTTGGGGAATAAAACTGCAAGCTTACCTTCACTTTCACTAAGCTTTCCATCTAGAACTCACCAAATGTCCCTTATGGAATCTCCGTAACTCATTGCAGGCTCAGAATGGATGGAAGTTACAGAATGGAAATTAGAGAGGATAATATATGTTGTAGATGGCTACAGTATGCTAGTTTCTTTTCATAAATATCTTTGTGCCATAGGAAGCATGAGAGGATGGAAGCATGTGAGATGGTAGGAGACAAGAAAAGAAGGATAAGGGCTGTGAGACTGATGAGAAACCCCCAGAGAGACAGGAATCTGGGCAAGGGAGACTTGGATTTATGCAGCTAATGGCTGTAAGTGACTGAAGTAGGTTTTCATACCTTCCTTGATGGCTCTTTTAAAAAACTCTAGGCAGATCACAATAACTGTGACAGAGCTCTTTTTGCCTGTTGGTACCAACAGCAGAGTCATTAAATGCTTATGGTAAATAATGATACTTACTTGTTTATGTTTAAATGCTTTTGTTTTCAGTACTTTTGTCCAAAAACTTCTTAAGAATTGTGAGCAGGCCTGCCCTTAGATTCCCTATCTCCTTTACACAGACTGGGAACGAGTCTCCTCTTGTGCAAATTATTTAACCTCTGTGTAATTGTTGCATTTATAAAATGGGAATTACAGGGCTCTGTGGGATACAGTCTGCATACATATGGTTGCTGTTACTATTGCAATACTGTGGGAAAGCAAAATGCTGCACTCTACAGAGGCCCTGCTGAGAAAAAGCAACCTGGAAGCTTGTTCAGTGGCATCCTACAAGGGGAACAAACGTCTCTCCCTCTCTGTGGAACTCCGCAGTTTAAGAGCCAAAGATATGTAGCCAAGGTGAACTAGGCCTTGGACAAGAGAATAAAGTGAAGCAATAGAATCTGCAACTAAACTAGTAAAATGAACTTTCTTTACATCTGAATATTGGAGATTTTAGCCCTATTTCTAATATAAATGTCTCCCAGACTCTTTCTTCTCTTTAAGCTTATGCATATGTTTTGTTTTTTAATGTGGTTGGACTTGATGATCTCAAAGGTCCCTTCCAACCACTAAGATTCTGTGATTCTGTGATAATTTCTGAGTAATTATTAATTTTTTGTACCCAAACTTTTTCTTGTTTTCTTGGGTGTTGGAGGTAAAACCAGTGCCGTTACTCTGAACCAGTTAAGAGTGTATATATAGAAAAGTACATATATTATAAAAAGAAAATACATATATCATCATAGCAAGAAAAAAGGCAAACTTAGAAAAAGTGGAAAATATAGGGTTCATAAGTTGTGCCAACTATTTATTTTATGACTGCAGTATACTTCATAATAAATCCAAGTTTATGAATTGGAATATATAAAATGTTAAATGGTTTGCAATGATTAATGTCAGCACATATATGTAGTAAAAATTTGCTATTATATAGAGGCTGCTCCTTTTAAACTACTTCTCATTGGCAGTTACTGCCATTATTTCAGTGTGTGTGCCTATTAGAAATACAATTTCTTATCACTTTAAGGATTAACAAAAATCTCTTTAGCAGTGATTTTGATCAATGGTAAATACATGCCATTATTAAACTGTAAACTCACTTTATTGTCCCATAATGCCAGGGAGAATTAAACTGAAAAGTAAATTAAATGTGCAAGTCAAATATTGTTTCCATGAAAGAAAATGGAGTTTTACTGCCTGAATATTAATGGAAACTGCATGTGTGGTTTCTGTGCTCTAGAGGATTTTGTGCCAAAATAGCGTATCTTTGTAAACTTCGTACATCCCGTGAGAAGAAACCATAGTTTTAAATACCAGTTGTAAAATGTCCAGGGTGCTCAGAAGTATAACTCAGCACTTCAGTAAGAGTGTTTAGATACTGAGGTTCTGCTATGGCTACCCATGTTAGCCAGCTTAAAGTCAATTTGGGTACATCTTCAAATGCTGCAGTAGCCACAAATAATATAAACTTACCATGAGAGAGTGAAAACAGAAAAATCAATGATTTTTTGTTGCTTTGGATGTTTCTATCCATGCAAGATTGACATTGTAGTAGTGTTTTGTTACCCACTTGAAAAGTTGTAATGATGCCAATCCTACTTCACTATTTTTTTTTTTTTTTTGGATAACAAAGTTCAGTACCCACAGAATTTGTTTTCAGCAACCCAAATCGCAGGGGTCTTGCTCTTATCTCTGCCTCTGTTGAGCCAAATGTTCAATTTTAGTATATACCTGGAAAGTTAAGGACTCTTTTGAAGGTCATGTGGACTCAAATCAGCTCTCCGTATATTTTAGTAGCACACATTTTGTAGAGTTGTATCTGTACCATCGCTAACAGCTCCAACTGCTGGAATTCAAACCATGCTCTAGAGTGCTCATTCTGTTACTGTTGCAGCCTGCTTTCTTTTGTCAGAATTTCAATCAAAATCTGTTTTATTAGGAATGCTGCTGCTTTGCTTAAAGAGCACAGGTTACTCTGCCCAGTTGCAATGCAAAATGTTTCTTTGTTGTCTTTGAATTTAGTAAGTTTACAAACTCCTTTTGATATATAAATATTTCAGAAGAGATGGATTCTCAGCCTAAAGTTCTATCTTTGCCCCCTACACAGAACGGAACAAGGAAGGGAGGAGCCAGCCTTCCTTCTTGCTTTCCTTCTTCTATTTATTGACCACAGAAAGCTGCTTGTTGCTTCATTTCTGCCTTTTTACCCCGAGGCAGTCTTTGTTATAAATTCTTATTTAACTTGCAGTAGTTTTTAATGTCTGTGCAAGGTGAGAGTGCAGAATCTAGTTTCAGTAAACTTACCTTAGGTCCACGAGGCTGCTCTGAGCTTTTCAGCCCTCTGTAGAGGTATGTCCATACAGCCAATGCACAGGACATGCCTAGAGTGCCTAAAAGGGTTATGACATATCCAGTATGGATTTTTTTTTTATTAGAGTTGTCAATTGCAACAAAAGCCTTAATCATCTGCCTTGTGATTACAGTAAAGTTCTCAAGGAATCAGCTTGTAGTTGATGCTACAAGCTTATACAGGGTTCTGTTGTCTACCAGATTATGAGCAACACCTCTTATACCCTTCTTATATGTTCATTTAACTGGGGCTCAAGATAATTAAACAAACATCCTCTTTCGCGCTATCCCCAAAGGCAGGGGTTTTGAAGAAGTTTCCAAAGTGTACAAAACCATACTTGGTCACATCACATGAGATTGTGATAGTGTTGCAAGTAATGTAAAGGGGTAGATCAAAAGAGCACTCCCTTGCATACCCAGATAGCAGCTGAAGGCCAAAGTAAAACTTTTTCCAAGCGAATACCTAGAAACATTCACTGGTGATGTTGTCCTGTGACATTTTGTCAGTATTAAGTGAGCAGCAGAAGAATCACCACCACACTGGCAGAGATGTTCTGCTTCTGTCTTTATAGGTAAAGACAAGAGGATACCCACTTCCATCCTTGGATGGTGAGAATACCTAGCACAACATCTCGCTTTGCTGGTCCTCAAGAAACAAGTTTGATCTTAGCAGGGTTTTTTTGAGCTCAGAGCCTCTGACCCAGAGCAACATAAGACAGGTGATGAGAGACAGTGGCAATGATGTGAACAGACAGGGAGAAACTGGATCATTTTCACCATGACAGGAACTTGTCTACTTATGGAGTCATGTTATGCTGATGTCCACTCAACTGCCAGAATTAATGAACAGTGTAGAACATCAGCTGTGAAGATACTTCTTTTCTTTCTTCCTCCAGTGTCCATGTGTGGTCACAGAAAAGAAACGATAGATCAGCAGGGACTGTCAGTCACATCCATGCTTCCCTGCTCTAAAGGCCTGGAAATTTCAGATCTGTGAATACCTTTGTGATCTCTGGGTTCTTGATCTTTGTAGACTATGGCATAGCTGCTTTATAGTTTGAAGAGGGGGAAGATGTTCAGATGAGAGACTGCAGTATTCATTGCATCTCTTTGGACTAAAGAATTTTGATTCTTGAAATCTGTTAAGACTGCTGTCAATGGAGGTATTATCAGAACATGGTGGCCCCAAAGGATGCAAACATGTCACCTAGATCCAGCCTCTCTGCATCTTCATGAATCACCTGGCATTTTGACTGTTAGAAACATGCTTGGTTTTCCATATGGTGGTATAAAATGAAAGTTTTGCTAATGGCAAGAAAAGATGAAGAATGAGAAAACTTCAAGCCTCAATAGGAGAGCCTTTCCCTGTGTGGCTCTAGGCACCCTTTCCTTTTTCTAAGCCCTTCACACTTTTGCAAAGATTCTTCCTGAAAGAAAGAGAACTGGCCACTTGTTTTGCAGCAGCCGTCTAAATGAACCTCTGACTCTATCAGCAGTTGGCCAATTAGAGCCCTCTGATCAAACCGGTGTTTGACCCTGGTGCATGTATAGCTCCTGTGGCGACTTTTGGAATATTTTCAGTACTGAGAGCTCTTTTGGCAAAACTCTGTCAAACTGATCTGTCTTCTAGAACTCTCACTTATCTAGGAATCACCTGCAGGACATCCTGTACAGACAGTCACATCAAAGGGAAAAAAAGATATCTCTTTCTGTAATTATGGTTCCTTTGGAGTGTGTTATCGTACCTTTCAGAATTTATTTTTCTTTGCCACACTTAAAGAATGCTGGACTTTGCGTTCATGAAGAAAGCAAGAAACCGTTCATGTGACTTTTTTGCTTTTTGGGGGCACAGCAGAGAACTCTGTTTGCTTAAGAAATCTTCAGGCATGAACATAAAGAATTCCTTAAAGGAGAGTTGAGGATGGGAGGGACAAACCATGGGAGTTCATTTGATGCCTAAAATGGTGTGGGAGAAAGCTGTTGTCTTTTTTTGCCTGCCATGGTTTGCCTGTCAGACTCTAGTAGCTCATTGTATTTGCAGCAAAAGGTCAAATGTGTAAAAGCTGGGAACTTTTTCAAATGTTTTCATTCTGTCCGCCTTATTAGCTGCAAAAGGAAATGTTTTTCAAACGTAAGGTGAGATTCTCTTGGGGTTTCAACAATATTATAAGCTGATGCTGGGGTTGTAGCAGAGAACTAGAATGTAAGTAACTGATCTGGTTTTATTCCCTAACCATCAAACTTCACTTGCTTCTGATATGAAAATCTGTATGTGCAAAACTGTCTTCACATGTCACAGATGTTCTTCTCCAGATGTGCTGTGTTGGTGCAAAACATTTTGTTTACATCTGATGTTGCTGTGTCTGTCACTGACCGCGTGTCCCTCCGTAGTAGGCTGATTTCAGGTGGGAGTTCTCAGTGTTTCTAGCCAAGGTGGCGTTTCTTGTACAGGTACTCCTGGACCTGCGATTATTTCTTTTCCCTTCTATCCCACATATTTTGCCTAGTTCTATTTTTGGCACAGTCAGCGGAAAAAGGGAACGTTCCATCCCAGAGGTGTATTCCCTAATTCCTTCCAGGGCCGTGGGAGCCGGCGGGGGCGGGTCGGGGCGGGTCTGCCGGGGCGCTGCGGGCAGCCGGGGGGCGGGCCCTGCGGCCGGTGACTTCACGGGCGGGCGGCGGTGGGTCTGTCTGTTCGTCTGCCGGTGCCGGCCGCGGGGGGGGGGGGGCCGCGGTGACGGAAGGCGGCAGCTGGCGCGGGCGGCGGCGGTGGTAGCGGGGCCGGCTCCCCCTTCCCCTGCCGGAGGAAGATGGAGCTCGGTTAGCGAGCGCTGCGGAGCAGCGGGGGCAGGTAAGGGCTGCTTCTCCCTCCTCCTCCTCCTCCTCCTCCTCCTCCTCCTCTCCCTTCCCTTGGTCGGGAGCACGGCGGGGCCGCGCCGGCCCGTGCGGCAGGGGGCCCGCGGTCCGCAGCGCTGTCCTTGCCCGCTCCGCCCGGCGGTGGGGGGCTGCGGGCAGTCGGAGGGCTAAGCCCGCGGGCGGTGCAGGCGAGGCCGGGCAGCGGGACCCCCCTCTCTGCGGCGGGGATGCGGGCAGGGCCGCCGGCGCTGCCCCCGCCCGGCCCCGTGCCGGGCTCCGGGGAGGGCTCTGCATTGCGGGCGCTCGCCCCGCTCTGCTCTGCGCCCACGGCGCTACCGGCTCTGAGCAGCAGGACCCGGGGGGGCTGCTCGGGAGAAGGGCCGCTTTGGGAATGGGAATACCTTTCGGCCCCCCCCGCCGCCGGCGGGGGGCTGGGGAGACTGACCTCATTCCGAGAAATCTTAGATGCACGCATGGTATTTGTTCTCGCTCTGAAAGAGGAATCTGTCAGGATCTGTGTGAATAACAATCAGCTGGAGTTCACAGGGTGCTGTACAGTGCAGTGAAGTATAATGTGCACATAAAACATAATGCAGTGAGGCATGCGACCTTACATAATCTAAATTTAAAAAGCTCCCTACCCCTGTGCATATCTGGGAGGTTGTAGGAATACATCTTTTGTAAGTTCTTTCTAGAGGCTCATTAAGTATCTCTTGGACATGAAGATGCTGAGCCTCTCGTGAGCCAGTACTGAAAATAAAAGAAAAAATTGTTGACTACTTTTGCTGTAGTTCTGTCACAGGAAGTTTCTCATCCCCGCTCAGTCTTTTGCACAAACAGTGATGCTCATGGCTACCTGGGCATACATAGCTCCACACCGCAAGAGATAATGGTCTCTTCTGCCCTTAGATGCGCCTTTAAATATGACAAGCTATAATGCTGTCATATTTTGACAAACTCTTGAGGCTTCTCTCCCTAGGCCTCAGTAGTACTGTAGTTTCTAGCATATAGATATAAATTTAGCGTAAACAGGAAGAAACCTTTCACAGTTTCCATTTGACCTTCAGCATCTTAAATACTTGACACTGATGATGAGGGACTAGTTTAAAATATGTTGCAACATATAAGACTCAAATCACATCTAGGCTGACACACAGTCTGTGTTCTGAGCTCTCTATCCAAAGGAAACTAATGTCTGATAAATTTGGCCAACATTTTATTTGAACTCAGTCCTTACAGATGACATTGAGTTTAGAAAAGGTTGCTATGGCACAGATTTAAAGCAAAGTGTATTAAGCTTCTGGAATTGAAAGTGCTGTTGGTAGGAAAAGTGTTGTTCTGTTACTTATATATAATCTGTTATTAAAATATGAGTGTGATAGCTGTTGAGACTGGCTCTGGCTCTGTTTTCCACTGTTGATGCGAAGTGACTAAATGGTCTCCCTTCTGTGGATGAAGGCTGGATTTTGCCTAGGTGTGTGGGGGGGGGGACAAGCTCACAGGGACAAGCTAAGAGTTTCTCCATTTGAATCTGGAATATACCTAAATATCAATACCTACCTTCCTCTAGGATACTTTGTTACAAGCCTTCGTGCTTTTGGTAAGATTCATTGTGGATTATAGAACCAACGTGGGATGTGTATGCCCACACAGCAGAAATGATGGTATGATGTAGAATAGAAATTATGTTTTTGTGAACCCTGCTCTCTTGTGATATTACATTTTTATGTTTGTAGCTTACAAGAAGCTCAGTCATCTTCAGGACAGCTTGATTCATGTATAATATAACAACTCCTAGGCTGGGTAGGGATCACGTCTAATAGACTAATAATCTGCTATATGTATAGTGCAAATAAAACCAGTCAATTGCTTAATCATAATGTGTCTATTTTTGAAAAAGGTAGGGTTTTTTTGCAAATGGGATCTAGAAAATTTTTATCTTGGTTTATCAATACAAATTCAAATAAGGGTGATAATGGATGGATGTCACAGACTCCAAGTAAATATGGAATGGCAGATGGGAAGGTACTTAGTCCTTCTGTAGTAAGCCTGCCTCTGCACCTTTCCTTGCCCCTGGCATACCTCCCTTACTGTCACATTGGTAGGCTCAGCCAAAAAGGCCACGGACTGAAGAGAACTTCAGTCAATGGGACTGCGGCTCAGAAATTTTGTAGAGCTGTACAGACCAATGCAGCCCTTGTGCTAATCGTTGCCATAGTTGCCCTTTGTGTTACTTATTAAAACATCAGGAAATCTATGTTTTAATTAGCCAAACTAGTATATGTAGACCATCTAATTTTCATTTAGAACTGTAGGTTTTAAATCTAATCACTGTGATGTTTTCATGTTGTTCGGAGTCTTGTATGAATTCACTGGTATCATATCTATGGATTTTTGGGGAAAAATGGTATTTTATTACTTTTTTTTTATTTATTGCATAGACACATAAGAACTTTAAAAATGTGCATATCTTCTTGTTGTTACGTATTGTTGTTTAGCTCATTATTGCCTTTAGACACAGTACCTTCTATAGTTTTAATAGGAGGAAAACTATACTGGCAAGGCATTCCCACCTAGTCCCCACGTATTGCTGGAGAGCAAGTTGGAGTTGAGAGAAAAACTAAGGGTAACAGCAGAATGTTTGCCACCAGATAGTCTCAACCTCAGATCTTAGGTTGAGTGTTTAGTGCAGTCTCTTTCTGTTTAATATATTCTGCATTCCCCAAAAGATCATGAAATCTGCATCTCCTTTTGATTTGATTTTCATAAAATATTTTGGGACTCATATTAAGCAAATATTAAACAGAAACTTTTAGTTAATGAAATGGCAAGTCCTCAAAATATCAAGTGCAACTGTTATTAAGCTGGGGACTGAAAGAAGTAGAAAAAGCTTTTTTATTGTTGTTGAAGACTTTGTAGTATATCAGTTCATTTATAGTTCATGTGCCTGCACAGCCATGCAAATGCATTCATAGATATTTAGGCCAAAGCATGGAGATAAATGGTACGTGGACCTTCTGAACAAGTTAATTGGTGGGAGATAAACCTGACTGCTTAGGTGGTCTGAAAATTCAACAGTGTAATTACTACTTAGCAACAGTAGAACTTTATCAGCTCAAGTGCAATATAAGTATTGCATAGATGTTACACTGCATTTTCCTGTGTTTCATTATTGTTGGTTTCCTACAACGAAATATGACAAAAAACTGAGGAAGTTGAGTGTCCCCAGATAAGATGGCAGAACTCTCCTCAACCTCTTGATAGTAATTAATTGGTTTTATTTTAAAGGTAGATTGATTAGTGTATGCATGTAAATGTAACAACACAACTATTTCACCATCAAATATTTGCTAGTATTTTGTCCCTGCTTACAGACCAAGGGAGGAAAAACTGTAAATCTGACAAGTGTGGAGACACCAGAAATATGAGCGACTTGACTTACAGTTCTGTTTTATATTGTTCTCCTACCATAACCGCTTCTGTGACGGGCTTTTCTGATTTTAAGTAGTTTAAAGAGACAAAGTTAATTGTAATGCATTTGAGGTCTCGTTCTCAGCTTACTTCAGATTTTTGTTCTTCTTTTATTTGAGGTCAGTGCTGTCTATTTTAGGATACAGTTATACCACTGATTTTTTTTGTCATGTTTTACTGAAGAATATTATTGCCACTATTTGTACTTATATTATTTAATATCTCTTGGGTGGACCCTTGGCAAAGCTTAAGGCTTGAAATAGAGAAATTGTTGAACTTGCTTATTAGCTTTTATTAAAAGGGTTTATAAATTAATGTGGTACTTTAAAGTCTCTCAGCCTTTTGAAATACACTTTAGTTTGAAAATAAAAAAAATCAGAAATCCCAGGGCAAGACTATGAATTTGCTCTAGTTTGAAAATCTAGTTTCTTATGTAATTTATAGAAGAAATGGTGGATTGCTATTGCTATAAGTATTTTTGAATGCTTCTGGTTTTTTTTCAGAATTAGCATGTCTGCAAATACTTCATGATACTTTAGTAAAATTAGCATGTTTCACATTATAAATTTAAAATTTAATTGGTCAGAACACTGAGTTATGCTCTCTGATCATGATCGTAATCTCATATGCGATGCTTCAATACCATTTAACCTCTGTGGAGAACAAATTATGTTTTTACTCATACAAGGGCAAAGTAGCCATTTTTATCTGTCAGTGTTGTGCAGATACTGAGTGCTCTACAGTGAATTTTTTTTCACTTGCACATACTCTTAGGATCTGCTGAGTAATCTCAGGCATTGATGAGGTAATCAAAGAAGGGGTAACACCCTGGTAGAAACTGAGTGAGCTGCGAAAGAATTTGGATTCTTGTTTTCGTCACAATGGTTATGTTTCCACTATTGTTATCGGAATTAGAGTAAGGAACACTGAGAACTTGTTCTTTAATTAGAGGCTTGAAATATCACATTTCTAATCCTGATGTCTGCTGCTGCCATTAGTGACCCCTGTCATATGGAAATTTACAAAGTTGTTACTGCTGCATATGGCCAGGAGATGTAATATATTTCTAAGCTATTGCCATGATGTTATCAGAAACGTGTTCTAATGCCTGTGATTAAAATGGCTAGCTGCCATGGTGATAGTACCATAGAAACTAGTAAAATAATCATTGCCTATTAGGAAATCTGAATTTAAAAACTCTCTATTTTTCTGTCTTTTGTGTTTCGGCACCTTATCAGGAATTAAACTCTGGTGATGTTACATTCCCAGTGGAAAAAAGCTATTGAAGGAATTCCTTTGCTGTGTGTTACACAGCAGAACAGGCTAAGGTTCTTGAATTGGTGCTGCTGAAACATTAAATGTGTGAATGCCTGACAGCTCAGTCATTCCACAGATGGCTTCTAGTCTCAAGAGCAAGGGCATTGGAGTGAAGGCCTTTCCTATGGCATTGATCTTTGTTGTTAAGTCACTTTACTCTCTTCTACTGTCATTACTTTCTAAATAGTGCAGTAAGTGTAATTTTCTTCAAAAGCACTCCTCCAGCACAGAAGGGCTATGGCTGTGTCCCACAGTGTCTGCACTCAAAGCACAGTAATGGTAGAACTTTAATCTGGGAGCCTGACTTTGTAAGTGGTTTTGCCTATCTCAAACTATGCAAACTGTGAACATAAGAATGCCAAATAAGATCATGTAGCAGTTAATATATTTACTTGATCAGCTTTTCCCGTCTCCCTTGAGATCTACTGCAACAAGAAAGACAGTGTGATAAACAGTTCTTGACTTGCATTGCTCTGTCTCTTGGTTGGGATGAGTCATTTCTCAGTTACTGGCAACTGACTCTATCAGGTATTTACACCCAATTGGAAATGGCTAAGCAAGGACATGGATGGAGGTGATCCTAGATGTATCTGTCTAGGTATATATACATCAAATTTCTGGGTAAATACTTATATTACCTTCAAAGTTTCCAAGATACTGCAAAGGAGCTTTTATCCTGTGTTAAGTAGTTTTCCCTGTTAGCACTGAGAGCAGTGCAAAGGACAGATTCTTGGTGGTAAACCTGAGTTTAGTAGTTACATTCAGACTGTGCTAAGCAGCAAACAGTAGAAGCAAATGCAGGCTATCAAAACCTATGCTTAGATACAAATATTACAGCACACTTGCTCTAATCAGAATAACGTACTTACTTGAGAACAGAACCCTGATCAAGGTGTTGCAGGGGGGTATGTCAGGGACACTTAGTCTCAGATCTACCATCCCTTACCAGAAGCCTGTCCATCTCTCACCTGAGCTTGTTCAGTATCCCAGTAGCTTCTATTTTAAGTCTTAGAGCTGTTACATTGTCAATTCCAGAGAAAAGGAGGACAGACAGGTGCATTAAATAACATTGTGGCAATGGGAAAAGATTATTTTGGTGTAAAGAAAACATTGATTTAGCGAACTATAACTATAATTAAGCATGAAGCAATGAAATCACCTCCCATGTCTGTCTAAATAACTCTTTAGATCTTTGGGGAAGACACAGGTGAGTCAAAGGAAAGGTAGAGTATAAAGGGAAGGCAGATTTATGTAATTCTAACAGAAATAATGATAGAATATACAACCTGTAGATTAAGTTCACATGTGGGAAAGAGTCCGGGAGTATTACAAGTTCTACAAGTATAGCTGAGGTAGAGAGAAACTTCCTTTCAGCACAAATTACCAGAAATAACTACTACCAGTAGTAGTCTCTGAGAGAAGGCCACCAGGATAATATTAAATAAAGTCAGATTGATAGAGTATCTGCAGGTTGAATAGTTAAGGCTGTTTGCTATTAAGAAATTGCCATTCAAAACCTTTTCTTTAACTGTCAGTATTGGGATGCCTGAGCATTTACAAGCTGAGGATTACATTCAGAGATTGTGAAGTTAACTTGAAAATTTGGAATTTAAAATAAAAATCACAACAGCTGAACAGCTGATGCTTTATCTAAATTTCGTTTTTTCTCAGTAAGTGTTTCATGTTTGTTTTTTCAATAATCATGAAAACAAGACTTGAAACAAAACTATGGGAGTGTATGTCAATGCCACGTCACTTAAGGGAACCTTCAGGTCTGAGTGAGAGTTTGCCACAAGGATTTGGGCTTTATAAAATGTCTCTTCTGTGTTGAAACACTTGTGTGAAACAATGAATTTTTGAGCCATGTAGTTGAGGCTGACTTTCAGTGGATGAGGAACACTTGGAATGACAGGTTCCGTAGAAGCAAAGTGTTTCTTAGCAATAGACTGTTTTTTGAGTCTGCTTTATATGGATGCAGTATTTTAGGACCTCAGATATACAGAACTCATATCTATCTGTTTATAATTCAAGCTTTCTTGCATGTTTGTGTTATGGTAGAGTTCCCCTGTTCTGTTAATTGCTAAATACTTGGAGGCAGAGTTTCATATAAGCTAGGAAACTAGCTTGTTTATGCTCATATAAATAATTGTCTTCTGGGAGGCAGCCAGAAGTGTTTCAGTTACTTTGTTTTTTCTCTCATATTCTTCTTAGTCTATAATCATATTTGTATCTCTCTGCTCGAACATTTCAAACTGAGGATGCTTAACGCATAAGGACTGTTTAACAGTTTTGGGCAGAAAATACAAAGATATTCATTATTGTATAGGCAGACCATAAATGCTAAAAGCAGAATTTAGAATCATAGAATCGTTTGTGTTGGAAGGGACCTTTAAAAGCCATCTAATCCAACTCCCCGCCATAAGCAGGGACACCTTCAACTAGGCCAGGTTGCTCGGAGCCCCATCAACCTGATTTGGACTGTTTCCAGGGATGGGGCATTTACTGTCTCTCTGGGTAACCTGAAGCAGTGTCTCACCATGCTCATTGTAAAAAATTTCTCCCTTTCTAGTCTGAATCTTCCCTCTTTTAGTTTAAAGCCTTTACCCCTTGTCCAATGGCAACAGGCCCTACTAAAAATTTGTCCCATCTTTCCTACAGGCCCCTCTTAGGTACTGGAAAGGGCTATAAGGCCTCCCCGGACCTTCTCTTCTCCAGGTTGAACAGCCCCAACTCAGTCAGCCTGTCCTCATAGCAAAGATGCTCCAGCCCTCTGATCACCTTTGTGGCCTCTTCTGGACCTGCTTCAACAGGTCCACGTCTTTCCTTTGCTCAGGATCTTAGAGCTGGAGGCAGCACTGCAGGGTGGTCTCATCAGAGCAGATGGGCAAAATCAACCTCCCTTGACCTGCTGACTAGGTTAGTCAGGCAGGACTGGCCCCTGTTGAAGCCATGCTGGCTGTCCCAAATCACATCTCTGTTGTCCATGTGCCTTAGCATAGCTTCTAGGAGGATCTGTTCTGTGATCTTTCCATGCGCAGAGGTGAGGCTGACAGGCTGGTAGTTCCCTGGGTCCTTCTTTCTACCCTTTTTAAAAATGGGTGCAGTGTTTCCCTTTTTCCTGCCACTGGGGACTTCACCTGACAGCTGTGACTTTTCAAATATTATGAAGAGTGCTACATCTCTCCGGACTCTGGGATGCTCCTTGTCAGGTCCTATAGACTTCTGTGTGTTCAGGTTCCTCAGGTGTTCCTCAGGAGATGACAAACCTGATTTTTTTCTTGCATTGGGAGGGACTTTGCTCACCCAGTTGGGAGGGACTTTGCTCCCTGCCTTGCCCCCTCTTCCACTCAAGGGGTGTGGGAAGAGAAGTTACCAGTGAAGACTGAGGCAAAAAAGTTGAGTGCCTCAGCCTTCTCATCTGTTTTTACCAGTTTGCCAGTCTTGCTCGTGGGGCGGGGAGGGGGAATATATGCTTTCTTTGACCTTCCTTTTCTCTCTGACATACCTGTCGAAGCTCTTCTTACTAGTCTTTGCATCCCTTACCAAGTTCAGCTCCAGCTGTGCCTTGCCCCTCCTGAACCTATCCCTACACAGCTGGGCAGCATCCTTATACTCTTCCCTGTCCCTGCTTCCACTGCCTGAACATCTTTCTTGCCCTTTAGTTTGACCATCAGGTGTCAACTCAGCCATTCTGGTCTCCTGCCCTCCTTTCCTGCTTTTTTTATACCTTGGGATCCAGAGCTCTTGCATTCTATGGGAACCGTCTTTAAACGTCTGCCAGCTGTGTCCTGCTCACTTGGACCCCTTGGAAAACTGCCCTTAGGAACTCTTGACTGGCTCCTTGAAAAGCTGGAAGTTTGCTTTCCTGAAATTCAGGGTTCTGGCTTTACTCTTTTGCTGAACTGTATCCCTCAAGGAATATTTAATCAGGATTAATAAAGGCTGCCTATTCTTGGAGAGAATAGGATGAAACTAAAGGCTGTGAAAATACATGTTACTTTTTTTTTTTCCCCCACCTCTTTCAATAGAGAAGGTTCTCTTGAAGAAGCTCCATGTCTGTAATGTCTCCTGGGGGCAACACAGTTTATATTTTTATCATTCTACATTGCTCAAAATTTCTCCTGACATTGATAGAGCATGTTCAGAAGAAAGAGTAATACCATAAAGTCTGGAGCGGTGTGTTTTGTACTAATAATCACTATCATGTTATTTTTCTCTGGTCCGCATCATCTTTGTAACAGGAGATAACTGGTTTCCATCACTTAATCCATCCCAAATACTTTCCTCGGTTCTTTTGCCCTTCAAAGAGAGAATCCCTGCAATTGGCAGAGGAGGATGGGTCAAACAGAGGCTAGTAGGTTGGAAACTGAATCTCAGGACTTGAGCCTGGGAGAACTAACAACAATTTTTCAGTGAGGTCCAACTCTGTTTGAACTGGCTTTGTTTGTGATTATCAACACAGGCTACAAACTATTCGTTACTTAGAGCAAGCCTGAAGGCACTGCTTTATTGGCAGACAGTTTACTGATATGATGGCTCGCTTACCTGCAGGCCTGGTAGCCCTCTGACCGCAAAGAGATGATGTGCTCATTTCAGCAGATGAGCAATATGCAGTCATGCTGGAAAACCTGATGAATGTGCATCCAGCTGAGGCGTCGCCAGCCTGGCTGCTCTCCCTCCGTGCTAATGCAGATCAGGTACTTGAGAGAAGCACCAAATGTTGCACTCGTGAGGTGTAGACCTCAATTAACATGGAAATATAAATCATTGCCTTTTGCTACCATAGGAGATGAATATTCATGCCTAAGCTGCTCAGTTGTAAGTAACTGGAGTTGATGAGATGGTTGCATCTATCTGATAATCTCTTGACTTTCTTTTATATAGAATTTGAGAAACAGAGCCATTATAATTTTTCCTTCCTCCAATTTTGTCTCCTAAAATACGCATTACATGAAAATGGCAGAAATGGTTCCTTCAAGAGCTACTTGCTTGTTAGCTTTCATTCCACATGCCTCCCATATTTAATATAAAATATTTTCCTATCCAGTATAAATAGAGGGATATGTACTCATGAGATAATATATCTCTGAAGCCAATTGGTTGTCATTAAACGTGTATTTACAGCTATCAAAGAAAAATATGAAATATCCTTCTTTGGATTTCATAATAAAGTTTACCTCCATAAAAAGATGCTTTGTTTTTGTGAGGAAAAGGCTGGAATGACACACAATTTTACTCTGCATGCTGCATGTCATTGTGGGCAAAATAACCTTATGCTTTCTGTGAACTATTTTTCTTCTGTAAATCTGAGACTTATCAATGGAGGAGAAAATGATTTGGTCTGTAACAAATTCATGGGAGTCATGCTGCCACAGACCTTGGGAACTGGAGAAAAAGAGGTCTGGAGCTTTAAAAATACAAAACCAAACAATCCACCTCCCCCAGACCACTGAAACAAATCTTTCCTAGTAAAAGAATACCTTTGAATTGTGGAGTTCTGAGTGTCTTTGGCAGAAGATGACCTCAGAGGGAATAACTGCAGCAGTTAAATACCCTTTAAGCTGAAATGCTAAAACAGTGAATGGCCAGCAAGTGGGTTCAGCTCACTAGTATTACCGTTCACACCTGGAAAACAAAATCTTTTGCTGTTGGAGAGCTACAGATTAACTCCCAGATGTTTTAAAACAGTTCTTGTGACTGATATATATGGAAAAAAAAAATCTATTTTGTGCTGCTTGAAGTGATATCATGTCAGTATATCCACTCTTAAAGTGGGGCAAAATGTAACTGTATAGAACAGTTTGCCAGCTAGATTTGCCAGAGTTCTTGGTGATGTTTTTCCATAGGCCATATATTTCTTGGATATGGAAAATACATTATACTTAGAGAAAGGGGAAAAAAAGAATTGATTTCTAGGAAAACTGTACCCTCTCAGTATCGTAAAGTATATTTCATGGTCTTAACAGGAGATAATTTTATAACTTTGAGTGCTGTACAGTAAAATCCTGGCGAAACAAATATCTAATAAGTGAAACTCTAATTACAGTAGCTTGTGGTTATCTTATTTGTTTTTATCACCATACCATAAGAAATTTAATTTAGTGTTAATTATAATTCTGTAATTTTAGATAATGAACACTACGTACAATCCAATTCATGCAACACTGAGAATGGGGTTTGCTACTGTTATGAAGGTAGAAACGCCAAAGCAGAACTTAACTTTCTGTACAGATCTTTATGCAAATTGTGACCTTTATTTGATATTCCAGCTTCAGTTACAAAGCAAATGAAATGTGGTAGCTGTATGTTTAAAACTATACATATAGAGTTCTAAGGGACTACCAGTGTTTCTGTAAGAAAAGGAAAGGGTTGTTGAAAATGTAGCTGAAGACGTACAGGCACGTATTTTAGAAGAATGAGTTACTAACAAATAGCAAAAATAGTTATTAAAAAAACTGTAGAAATCTTTAAACCCTGTACATAATTGTTTTTGAAGTAAGGAGGTAGCTAATCCTACAGTATTTTGCCAGAAAAATTGCCTTTTTAAAAATGTTTATAATTTTTATAAATTCCTGAATAACAAGGTAAGGTAAAACCTTATTGCCCATTTAATAAATAATCTGGATGGAGAGAGCTGCTAATAATATGCAGTGCTCCTCCTGTGTTGCTTCTGTATGTTCTCACTTTTTGTCTGGCTGGAATGTAGTGATGTTATTATATACTTGTAGATCTAACTGCTCTTCTTTTCTTCAAGCCTTGCACTGTTAAATTGGGTCACTGCATATAATGCATGTTAAATAAGACAAGAGAGTTTGTTGTATTTACAGAAAAAGTTAGAAGCAGAATTTCATAGTATTACAGGAAACATATTACAGCTAAGAATTAGCACATTTCCTATGAATATGTTACTAGTAGAAAGTAAAATGTTCTCCTGGAATACATCTGCCTATGTATGTAAATTCAACAACGTTGTCTAAATATAACAGAAAGCAGACTGTAGCTCTAAGATTCAATGGCTTGGTAGATCTTTGATTAGTGTTTTGCAACAGAATGTTTAAGTTTTGTCTTAGTATTTAAGATAATCTTACTTTTTTGAGAGTCAGAGAAACCAAAGTGAATTATTTTATAATATCAGTAACCTATGCAGAGAGAATTGTTTTAAAATTTTCCCAAAGGTCCTTGACTCACTTGAAAAGCTGACTACAGGTTCTTAAGAGATCATATAACTTTTGATAATTAGCTTCTAGATCACATGGAAGTATTCCTTAAAAGTTTATTCTTGTCCTGATGATTAAATTGCCAGATAAAGTTGTAACTTCATTAACGATCAAGCTGTAAAACCCCAATTCAAAAATAGGGGTTTCTTTCAGGATTCTACACCTGAAAATGTGGAGCTGTGTACCAGCCCCAAACCCTTGTGCTTTCACTGTTCTTCTGTAACATGAAAAAAATAAACAGTTTCCTAGCCCTTAGGCATGTCTGTTTCAGACAGAACCTGCAGTTATATAGTCTTTCCTGAACTATGGCTAATACGTTTCATACTGTTGTGGCTCTGCTAGGCATTCCTTCTACTGCTTTTTTGCTGTAACAATAGGAATTGAGTATGTACGAAAATACTTGCTGATTTTAGGGCATTCAAGAAGACATTGCTATTCATAAATACAATATTTTTGAAGAGAATTCATAAGCTGAGAGGTAGTATTCATGTCAGCTCAGATGGTAGTGTAAAAAGCATGTTTTGTTTTTTTCTTAACTGGGAGCTCACATACTCTTTCTTTTTTTTTTTTTTTTTTTTCCTGAGTATGATTCTGTATGTCTTTACTAGCTTTGGAAACACAATTGGGGTTCTGCAGAAATCCAAAAATGTCCTGAATCTGGCATTGGTTAATATTTTCATTACTGATTGGGATGAGAGCACGTGCATTATTTATCTGTGAAAACAAGATAAAAGATACTGCAAGAACTTCAGAGGGTTAGGAACAGAATGACAATCGGCCATTACAATCTGAATGTGTAATCTAAAGTAAGCACTTTACTGAATTAGTAATTATTACTAATTATTACATTTCAGTAAGAATAATCAAAGTTTTTGAGTACTAGTCAGTTGGACAGGTTTCTAACCTGAGAGAGTTAAAGTTAAAATTTATCTTAGGGCTTATCTTTGGGGCTTTGAGCACCTTGGTCTTGTGGGAGGTGTCCCTGCCCATGGGAGGGGAGTTGCCTCCTGCCCAAGGAGAGTTGGACTAGAGGTCTTTAACATCCTTTCCAACTCATTCTATGATCTTTTTTATTCCAGAATGTAATTTCTATGTACTAATGGGTAAATTCTTCAGATACTTTGCATCTGTTGTTGCTTGCCATGGGAATTTAGTGTTTCAATGAAGAGATGTCTAGGATGTGACTCATTAGATTTCTGAGTCTGGTGCGACATTTGAGGCTTTATGGTCTGATCTCCAAGCTATAGAACTTCGTGGTGTAATTTCTGCTTAAGAAAATTATGGATCTAACTGAACTACAACATCTTTTCAGAAGGACACTTGCTTCCGATTTATATATTCTTAATTCATTAGATGAATATAATGAATGCATAGGAAGTATCAGCTTTGGTCACAGAGGTTGTACTTTTGTGGTTTAAAGAAGCTCTTTTGTATCTTCTTTCTCATGACTAAGAGTGGAGTGAACAGCCTAGGTTTAAAACATGACTAAGAGAGAAGAATTTGCTTTTATATGATATCTGAGCTCAGGGTGTCTCAATTAACAAGTAAGTGTATGCAGGTTTTAGAATTACGATGACCTAATATGCAAAGTAAACGTTCTTTGTTTGTAAATGAACTTGCTTGATAGAACTTGCTTTCTGTCTTTTTGAATTTTATAAATTGGTCCTGTGAGAGAAAGCTCCTATTGGCCTCTGCTGACGAGGCCATAGATGGCTTCAGAGGCCTATCTCTGGAAGTTGGATTACAGAACCAAAGCCAGATTGGAGAAGATGCTAATACTGTTGAACAAAACGTATTTTATATGTCCAGAATTACCAACAATGTTCAGTGTAGCAAGTGTTTGGGGAAAAAAGTCTTCTTTCTTAGCATCATAAGTTAAGACAGTTGTTAAATGTCATGCTTGGCTTCAGAGCTTATACATGATCACTGAAGATGAGTATCTGCCTTAAATAAAGGAGTAGGTCATTAATCTTTTGAGAGCTGTTCATGCAATCTTTGCAAATACTGAGGCCTTGAGGATAACATATTTTCAACAGCAGAGCCTGCTAGCTCTTGTGTGTCCATGTGTGGCTAGTCGGAAGAGAATGATAGTATATTAATAAACATGCATGCTTCCGAGCTGAATTGATTGTTAAAATCTATTAAAAATATATCAGTTGCCCTTCTCAGGTCTTAGGATGTAATTTCATTAACAGTAAAGATCTTGTGTATCTGAAAAGATGCAGTAACAGTGCCAGGAACTGAATTAATATGCCATGGGAGCTTTCCTAATGAAATTAATATGGCATTTATAACCTTTGTAGAGAGGCTTTTTACCAATTACAGCATAAAATGAACTCCCAGGGGATGAAGATGATCTTTTTTTTTTTTGCCTAAGCTTTTATATTACTGCCTGCTCCCTTTCATGGTATGTGAAATGGAAATCGTGAAACAAAATGTAATTCATTGATACCCTTCTGGGGATTCATAACTTTTTAAGTGTTTAATTTTTTTTATTTGGTAGGCTGGGTTTTCCCATGAGGTAGTGGCAACTAGCAATATGAAATTAATTTTTATTTTGAAAGAATGTGTTTTCCACTTTCTACCAAAATAGTTCTGTGATTGCAATGCAAAACTTCACCTTGAGGCCTGCAGTTACAAAGATGAATTGTGTATATGTTTTCTGGTTTAGTGGAGTTGGATTTAATGTTTCCTTTTTATGGTTTTTGTTTTGTAAACAGTGAATAAAATATGCTTAAATTTTTGTAAATGGGTAGTTCTTTTCATAAGGTAGGCCACAGCAAGCTGAAGAGAGCTATCAGGAAACTGAGTATATACAGCTATCCAAGGTGAGACAGGACCAAAACCAGCATGTAGTGGAGCTACAAACTGGGGTTTATTTGAGAACCAACAAGTCTTCAGCTTTTACCACACTCGGCTCCCTTTGCGTACTCACCTGCTCTGCTGCCAGTGCTGCCTTCACTCAATCTAGATGTCCTGTCCCGCAGGCAATCACGACTTGCTGGGAAGGCTGAGGAGAACTTTGTGTTGGTTTATGTTTTGCATCTCCTTGTAGTTGCTGATCCTGAACACAGCTGGCCAGGGGCCCTGGTCATCCGTGGCATTCACTTGTCTCCACACAGCTCTGATGTCCGTGATTTTTCCCTCACTTCCACAGTCTCCTCTCCATTCAAGATCTGCTGCCTTCTTGCCTGTTCCCTTCTTTCCAAGACTGATACTTCTTTCTGGGAACCCATGTTTTTGGCACCCAAAGTCCTGTTTTCTCTCAGTCCAAGTAGTCAGTGTGCAGAACCAAAATGTGCGAGCAACCTTTGAATTGCATGTTTTGCCTCTGTTAATTGGAGGATTCAGAATGTGACCCTTTGGCTTAGTCCAGATATTATCAAAGTTTACAAGCAGCCCACACAGATTGCAGCCAGCAAGTACCAGTCTTCTCCTTGAGAGTTCAAAATTCAGTTTCAGACCCTCAGATGCAAACGTACGCCCAATTATCTGCTGCCTGTTGGCATTTGCAACTGAAGCTATTCTTTTCACTATGACAGCAGCTATTGTACTTACGCCAAAAGCTATGTTTGGTGCCACTAGGAAAACCTTCGTTCACCTCATCATAGTCTCTGCTCTTGACAAATACAAATATCTAGTTTTTGCATCTTTTTTACAGGAATTGAGTTTCTGAGATCACTTGTTAGGGAAGGAATCCAAATTTGTACTGGTGCTTACACAGGAGGGAGAGGGTGTTTACATCTCATATGACCATTTCAGGGTTTACTCTATTTGGAGGTCTTGTCCAATATGAGAACTTTCACATGCTGTCGTACTTCATATGACAAATTCCAAGTAGTTTTACAGTCCTTTAATCATGCAAAAGGCTTCCCTATTGACTATATGTGTAGAAACACACAGGTAAAACTTAAAAAAAGGAAGGTGGCCTAATAGTAGCAAAAAAAAAGTTTTGTTCTTATTGTGAATTTTGTTTATTTCTTTTTAACTTTTCATCTAACTTTTTGTTGATACTTTTTCTTTTGATGCTTCTAGCACAGTCAATGTGAGTGTGCCCCTTGCTGGGTTGGGGAAGGGTCAAGTTCCCCCTCACTTCTCACAGTTGGCAATCTAACTGGCTGTCACGTCTCGGCAGAACTCACCTAAGAAAGCATTTTGGAGGGGTTCAAGGTCCAGAAGCATTGCTTGTGCATCTCACTGTTAGCATTCCAAAACTTTTTTCTATTATTAAAGTGCTGGTATATTTGAAATGAATACTAATGGACTTTCTTAGATTGCCTCGTACAAGCAGCGCAGTACTTTTTCTTGTTATTATTTATGCATTTCAGGATATGTAGAGGAGAAAACATTTGGAATAGGAAGAACAGCTTCAGAGATGAGGAAACTTCTTCATTTTTCTCATGCCATAGGCTCTTTGAGGAGCAGATATTCATCTCTTGCTCTTTGCCTGCACTGTTTCTGCAGCTTTTGACTGCTGATTTACATGAGTCAGTGGTTTCTCTGCACCTCCAGCGTTCCCAAGAGAAAACAATACAGAGTCTGGTTGTTTCTTCTGTTGGTTTAGCATCCTTTCTGCTGCCGAATATCAAATTTTATTAAGAATGTTTCGGCCAGCTCCAAGAACTGCATTGCTGACTGAAACTGAAGAAATAGTTGCAGAATGTCTGCTTACCACAGTGCTGATCAAAAGCACCTTGGCTGTTTGACCTGGGAGGAAATCACAAAGTACTTCTTGGGCAGTATGCTCTCCTTCCGTGGCAGAACCAGAATAGATGTCCTCATATTTTTTTTCAATTTTAATTTAAACAATTAGAGAAAATGGGTCAAGAAGCCTTGGAGAAGTAAAATATCACCCTTCATGCAAAGATCAAACACATTCTAGATGATATACCTTCTCTGTATTTGTGGCAGAGAAGGATGTTTGTGACACAGGGGCTTATACGCTATCAGGACAGAATAAATATATATACCTATGTGCGTATATGCATATGGAAGATTTTGGAGACAATGAGGTTTTTAGGGAGTGAATGATGACGGGCTTTTTTATGCTCTTCAGTGTGGGTTTTCTTTGAATTTATTTGTTCTAATGTTGCACCACGAGTGTTTTATTTTGGGGGTTTTCTTGGTGGTTGGGTTTTGTGTGGGTTTTTGTTGGTTTGTTGTTTTTTTTTTCTACGAAAGTATAATACACTCATAGAACAAGTGCAGTGTTTTAGTATGACTGCCATAATCATGTTCCAGTTTCTCCCCAAAATCTCAAACCATTTTTCATGTGAGAGATTTTCAGTGTGGATTACTAGACTGCCAAGCAACATAGGGGCTATTTATTGTTCCAAATAAACAGTATCATGACTGTTAGCAAAATGCAGATTTAGAAGCTATTGTACATTGTTTATCTTGGTTGTGGTAAAGCATCTAAATGCTAGGCTTTTAAAATGTTTTAGTTCCGATGAATTTTTGCTTAGAATTCATGTAAAATCTTGTAAATAAAGAAATAGCCAGGATCTGTCGAAAGTTCCAGGTGTACCAAAACGTTTTATTGATTTGCTGTTCAGTTTCAGGAAATCTGAAAACTGTGGGATATAGTAGTTGCTTGTCTGGACTTCTTCAGTTAAAATAAGAGAATTTATTTACAGTAGCTACTTACTAATGGCAAGCTGAATACTTTCTAGATATTTGGCAAAATTTAGTGCATTAAACAAAATGCTTGATGAAAATCAAGCCCCATAATTTTATACTTCCACTTTTCGCTTTACTTCTTTCTGTCATCCTGGAAAGGCAAAGAAACTAGCCTAAATGTAACCATATCCCCTGTGAAACTACTTGCTTTTTCATCAGGTGATGGGAAAGGGCCTTTGTATAATACAAGTGCCGTGCACTCAAGTTGCCTTTTTTTCTTTTCCTCTTTGTTGTTTTTGTTGTGGTTTTTTTTTCCCTGTGGGGGAAAGAAATTTCTTGAGCAGCAAGAAAGCTGTTGAAGTTACAGAACCTGTATTCTTACAAAGGTAAATTTTGTATTTTTGAATAGGGAAATATACTGTTTATTATAAAGATCATTAGCACTAAGGATTGGCAATTTAATTGACAAAAATCCCCGACCTCATTATTTTGTTCATATATATGATCTGGGATGAAAACAACTTCACAGTTGCTAGATGAAGTGTCAGAGGTAGCCTGTCTTTCTACACAACAGTGAATCTCACATACAGAACTATGTGGTTATTGGCTTATCATCTAGGATCTCTTATTATTAAAATGTTTCCTGCCTCATAAGGAATATTTGTACAATGATAATCACCATCTTGACTGATACATCAGGTGCTGAAGTGCAGACATGGAATACCAACAGGATGTGTCTCCTCTGCTTGAGCTACAGAGTCAGGCGCTGTAGCCAGGATATGTAATAGCTCAGCATCTTCTAACAGCAGGTAAAACACGTGGGATAGAAAAGAAGTCCTCAATAGATTTCTCATCTAATTGTGGATGTAGTCTTTCTCATCCGTCACTGAGGCTGTTTCTTGCTTGCTCAGGAAAGACAAAAAATGCTTTCTATTTTGTGGTTCTGTTAAACATTTCTCAAAAGACTGAGAAGAGAGAAGAGTTTAAAAAAAAAATAAAATAGCTTCTTTATCTTTAAAAACTCTTTGGAACTGGATGCTTTGTAAATGTCCACATCCTATTAACCTATCTATGCACGTTCCAGCAGCAGCGGTTCTACGACTTCCAGTCATTCTCAACTGCAGTTTACTGAATATTTGGAGGTTTAACACTCATATTTGGAATTGTACCTTATTCTTCACTTGATAGAACACTTAACTGGGGAGTAAGGGAATCTATAAGGGATAATTGCTAAACTTATAAAAACTGGAAGGGAACAGCTGCTTAATACATGTGTTAATCAATTGTATTACTGTCCATGGTAGATGAAGAATCTACCTGATTAGCCTGAAACTTGATTAGCCTGAACAAGTACACCCTGTTATTTCTGGAAGAAGGTTTTGACACTGAGAATACTATAAGCAAGGAGACTCCTGCGTCTGAAGCAAAATTGATGAGTGGAGTTCAGAAAATTATTGTATCTTAAACCTGTGCCCTTAAACTCACATGAGTTCTCTGTGTAAACAGTGATTTGTTTTTTCAAACAACTGAGTAACTAAGCCATCTCTTAAATTAACTGGAAGCTACAGATGGTTGACCCCTTAGATAGTCGACTTTAATTTTAGACACCTAAATTTAGACTTTGGACTCTCATATAGGGCATTGGGTTTGAAAGATCTGGCCTGGAACTGAGGAGCTTCATTCTGTCCCTACTTATGTTATGGTCATCTCTCTGCGCTTCTCCCTCCCACTAATAGCACTTCTCTCCATCTTGAGATGGTCTCAAATTGCTTTATTCGTTCTTTACTCATTTTGCTTCAGAAAGTACACGTTGCAGTTCCTGTTATTTAAAACAGAATCTGAATCAGATATGGAATGCAGAGAGTTTCTTCTGTTATGATCAAAAATTTACAACTGGCTGCTATAGGTGAAGCTTTCTGTGGGTCTCTATTTAGCTATGCCAACATTTCCAATCCTAAAACCAATTAATAGATAAAGCTCTTGGGGGAAATGGGAAAAGGAAAAAAGGAATGGGTATTTTGAGTAAAACTGAAAATCCGTTGGAATTCTTCCTTTTACTTCAGGCAAACTAAAGCAATTTACTTGCTTTGATTGTTTTAACATAAAAACTTACTTTCCCAAGTGAAATGTTTGTGTGGGGTTTTTTTGGTTTTTTGTTGTTGTTATGACTAACAAATTTCTTGTGTGGCGATGAGTGTTAGAAGGAAATTGGTCAAAGTGGGTATGAGGGGACACTGGATAAAAGCCCTAAAGTCTTCAAAAATCAACTAGGCTGTAAAATTGAACTGATAAATCTCTTTAGATGAGGCAGTTTATTAGATTTATATCAAGCTGGATGATAAAGAAGGGGTTCTGAGGTGAAAGCCTGAACAATATATGATAGAAGTAAAATGTGAAGATTTTCGTATCAAAAAGAACATGGTTAATAAAAAGTAAAAATATGATATTACATACTTATTGTTGATATTATCTACATTTTTGAAATTATGCAAAAAAAAAGGTGCTCATTAGGTTTTTTTTTTTGGAGTTAACTTGCACGTTCCCATTACTGCCTGAATTATAAGGTAAAAGTTACAGTATGTCATGAATCTTTCAGATTTCACAATCAAGAAAACATCTGCAAATAAGAGGGAGTTACTACATGCATCCAGAGGAGAGACTGACAGACAGAGATACTTCGGTTTTGAAAGAAAAAATAGTTTTTGATAGACTTGGTTTTATCTGATAGCTCAGCACAATTGCATATTCAACCTGTTACTGCAATTCCCTGTTGGACATCAGATCCCTCACATTCTGTGTGGATGGTAGAACACATTCTGTGCTGGATGGTATTAAAATCAGACCATGCAGCTTTATAAAAAAGTAGTAGTTTTCAGTGAGATAGACAAAGGTAGGCAGCAGTCTGCCAGCCTGAATTTTTGATATACGTGGGGTATACTGCAGCCACATACTGGAATTCCAAAATACATCAGGGATGCTAATCTATGACATTGTTCCTAGTATAGCACAAAAATAGCATTTGTAGTGGCACTGTATTCCTTTAATCACTATCCTTTATTCTCAGCAGCTCAGTGGAATTAAGCTTTGGGCCAGACACAGACAGTAGCTAGAAACCATTTGTATGAGCTTTGCGGAAAGCAGCTATCGCGATGTGTCCTTTCATTTTACATGTAATTTGGGAAGAGGGTAGTGTTATTTTCCAGTGCTGAGGAGAAAGTAATATACATTTCATGAACCATTGCTGTTTTGTGTTTCAATGCTATTCAAAAGCAAATGTCAGCAAAACCTGTCATCCCCTGCCTTCCAGAAGCCATAAGAAAGCTCAGGAGTGCCAGTCCTCTCAGAAATTTCTGTTAGTAATAAACTCATTTTTTATTTTACTTATCAAAGGCTGTACAGCAACTTCACATAGTCATTAAAGCCCAAAATACAGAGATCAAAGTATGTGATGTTTCACAAGCATTCTCTTGGGGGAGGGCCCCAAATGAAACAGCAGACTTGTAGCAAAAAAATGAAAGTGTAAGCAACCGTATCGCTATGGGCCTGTAGGCATATTCTGATTAACACAGTCACTCGGCATTTCCCAAATCCTTGGAGAAGGCAGACAGTAAAAAAACATGCTGGCAGCTCATGAGAAATAAAGCTTGCTCTTTTTTTTAAATCACTGGTATAATTTTTATTTCTTCCAGAGTATGAGAAGCAGTAGTTTTAAAAAGTTCCAGCTTTTCCTTTTTTATTTTGCTATAGTTCTGATGAATACTTTCTGTTTGTTAAAAACATTTCACTTTTCTATCAGAGTTGAAAATGCTGTGGGCTAAAATGAGAGTTGAATTCAACAGATATCCAAGTAAAAGATCTCTAAATCAAAGTAATTACAAAATGTGAACCCAACTACAATATTTTGTATTGTAGATTTCTGACAGGATGCCATACATAAGTAGTAGTAAAATGTATTCGTTACAGTGCGAAACAGATACTTCAAATCTAGAAGTGTACATATGTGATTGAATACTTTACCATCTCTCTATAGGTTTTAAAACCTTTCATTGATTGTGAAAATGAGTTCTTCCTTGGCAGGTTGTCTAGTTCATTTTGAAATGAATTATATTATTCAAATAAGCATTATATTGTAATGTGACAGTTTAGGCTGGGAGTTTGAGACGGAAAGTCCAGTAAATTCTGTCCAGTGTCTGTACTGCAGTCTGTGCAACTGGGTAGTTATAGATGATAATTAAATGGTAATAGACTTATTGCTAAAAAAATTGCTCATCTATCAGAAACTATTGTTTTATTTTTCTCTTAGTACACATATACCGTGTTTGGGGGTGGTTTTGCTATGGGTGTCTGTATTTTTGATTGATGAGCTAAGCTGTTTCTTCAGGTACTGGAGCAAATAACTACTGATACAATACTCTAGAAATTGCTGTTCCTGGAAGGGGAGGCAGGGAGAGATTCTGCTTCCACAGAAGCTCCTGCTCTCTGAAAGTGGGGTTTGTCTTTGCTCAGGAGTTGTTGTTGAACAAACTTCTATGGCTTTCCACTGCCAGGTCTGCACTTAGAATTGTCTCTCTCCAAAAGCTGAGCTACAGTTGTGGTCAGTGGAAGATATACCTAATACAAAAGCAGAAGTACTGAGCTTTGGATACTTCCTACCTAATGAAATACTTATTTACTGCAGTAGTCATTAATTTATTTTATTGAATTAATTTAGTAGCTGTTGTGTTGCAAGAAGTCTCTTTCGGGGAATTGGATGGACGATTTCCTGTAAATAATAATGTTATTTCTGATAACTTTCATGTAATTTGACATTTTCTTCTCTTCTTCCTTGCTCTTTTGCTTCCTGTATCTCAGAAGCATTATCTGTCTTAATAATTTGATTGATTGAACAAAGGCCAAGAAGCTTTTGAGACTATGTCAATAACTTGGTTTGCCAGCCATCTTCCAGTAGTATTTGCACTTCTAGCAATACATTCTCTGTCTGATTCTGTGTGAGTTATCGGTTCACCAAGGCAGTGATTTAATTTCTTTCTCTAGCTATTTTAGTGTTAATTTTAGAAGGTGTTTTCTTATCTTCAAGCTTGAAACACGTTGGCAGCTAAATGAAAAAGCAGGAAAAATTAGAATACGACAAAGAACATTGCTGTAGCCCAGCCTATTATTTTGTGGAATATCAAAGTCCAAACAGCTTTTGACATGTTTTCTTCCTGAAGGTGAGGAAAAAAAGGCGTCTGTGGAGGGATTAAATAGCTAATGCTGTATATTTCGAAGCTTTTGAATAAAGGATCAAAATAGGTATTTGGGTTGCTAGAAGACTCCCTGTTAATTTCTTTCCCAACCTCCAATGTGTACATGGACACAGCCTTCTCAGGATACAGTCCACTTGTTCCTTACTGGGCACCTTACTATTTACACAAATGTTATTAGAGCTGCTTTTCCTTGCAGTCATTAACTTATTAATATTTGTGGAATATTTATCACGTGGTCCAATTATAACATAAAAGGAAATAACTTAAATAATCCCCTCTGAACTACAATCATGGAATACCAAACCACAGGTTTTCCTCCAGGATTAGTGACAGTTAACATCCACCATTAGAAAAACAACCAATTCTGTCGGTTACAGTATCATACATATCGATATTTTGATATTATTTAGACACCAGAAAAATCCTGTTGAAATTCAGTGGTCAGTTCATGAAAAGATTGCCTACTTGCAAAAGTACTCATTACTTCAGCATCTGTGGTGTCACTCAGAGTGGCAGTTATTCACCCCATCAAAATTTTGTTTCAACCAGAAAGATCTTCAAAATCCATAGGATAATCAAAGTGTTTCTAGCTGAAGTTGAGATAATTGTTTTCCCTAGTTACTTCTTTTTTTTTAATTAAAGAAAAAAGAGGGTGATGCAGTAAAGGGTAGCCAAGAATAGCTGATTGCTACAGCCTAGAGTTTTGGAGTGATGTTGTTGTGGTAGGGACTCCCTGTTAGATGTATGCACAGTGTCATTGTCTTCAGTGAGCAAAATTCTCCTGTTCTTGTCATTTGTTACTATTTGAAAGGCAGGTAACTTGCAGAGCCATGATCTTACTTATGCCTTCTGGGTGCCAAAGCCTTTCTTTGCAAGATCAGTATTATAGCAACGGTGAAGTTCTCCAAAGACTTTTGCCTCTGACTTTGAACTATTCTTCTAACAAGCTCTCAAATTCTTCTGAGAAGCGAGCAAGAGATTTTAGATTCTGTAGAGGGAGTCAGTGATTCTCCTTTTCAGAAAATGGTGAACAAGATATCTAGGTTGATTTTGTGAGATGGGAGGATGTGTATCTGCTAGGATGCAACTGTGATGACACTAGCATAAAGCAGGTTTTGTTGTTGCCACTTAGACTTCAGAGAGAGAAAACCATACTAGGATCCACTTCGTTATTTGCTGGATGCCATGCCAATGAAGAGACCAATCCTTTTTACATTTAAAACCAAATTAACCAAATTAACATGAACTGAACCCACTACTGGGTTACCCGCTGTTCCTCAGCATAAGGGCATAAGACAAACTTCCTAAGGCCTTGGTAGAATCCTTTGTTAGACCTAAATATCAATATATGGATTTTTCATGCAGTTTACTTGTGTTTAAATCCAATAACATAATGATTGTGTTTGTGTAGTTTCAGAATGTATTTGATAATGAAAATTCATCTTAGATTTCCAGCAGTTTGACTGATGAAGGTATTCCCTGTTATCCACAGCAGACAGTAAAAACTCTTCTGTTGTTCTGTAAAATATAGATGAAAGGCTGTGGTTATATATTCTTACAATAAGAAAACAGTAGAAAAATCCATACGTTGAGCCATGTTTGCAGAAGATTATGGTTGGAAATCCAAGGACTGAGAAGTTAGGGATTGATAAAAGAAAATTTACATGTGGTTTCATAGCTCAGTGCCTTGTGTGTATTTATTACCATGCAACCAATTTCAAGCTTCTAACTTGAGCATTTCTGACATCTCTGGGCAGAGTGTCTGAAGATCTTTCCATGTTGCACAGTGTTTTTGAAGATAGTTGACTCTCTGTTTACTGGCTGCACTTC
Organism: Scolopax mira; assembly: GCA_004320125.1. Lineage (NCBI taxonomy): Eukaryota > Metazoa > Chordata > Aves > Charadriiformes > Scolopacidae > Scolopax > Scolopax mira. The sequence goes on from BJBW01001372.1 coordinate 187,188, forward strand.
CATTTCCATCAGACACATCCAGATGTGTTTGATTCTGTTTTGCAGTATTTTAAAGTTTTGCAAGTTGTACTGGCTTCAACAGGAAGCCACTTCGCAAATGTGAGATTTGTTTTGGAAAGAGATGTGTGAGATCTGAGACCTGCAGAGGCTCACACCTAAGACCTGTGCAAGTGTGAGGGACCATATTCTGCTATTTAGACAGGTCCCTATTTAGAATTTAAATGTTTTCCCATTAGCCTCCAGCTGCCATGTATGAATGAAAGAGAAATTGTGCCTTCTTATGAGATGCATTAACTGCTTCCTGACAAAGAAAATATCTTAAAATAAGAATCTATACTATGCCTGACAGACCACAGGTTAAAACAAGCAAGGCAAATGTGCAGACAGCTTCCAGTGCAAATTGCCAGTGAGCACTTCAAATGAGAAAGATCTTGCTGTGACCATCAGGTGTCACCACCAGGGTCCTTGTTCTGGATACCCAATCACGCAAAATCCCGCTGGCTGCTTTCAGCACCAAGACATGACTTTATGAGGCTGTAAAAGTGCATTTTTAAAACCTAAGGGTAAATATTTTATTATTTATTTTTTTCGAGAGCAGGTTTTTGGTGCTGTAACAGCATTGATCTGTGTGTATGTGAGATAAGAGCTGAAAGAATGTGTTTCTATAATCCTCTCATATAAGACAAGCTTTCCAAAACTCAAGCTATTTACTTTATGCAAAAGAAGGGTAAGAGGAGATTTAATTATTGTCTAAAATTACCACAACAGAGGAAATGACTTCTGATAGTAGGAGTATATATTTGTCTAGCACAGGGATGGTATAATGAGATCCATGGCTTCAAAGCTGGAGCTGGATAAAGCAGGCTGGAAGAAGGTTCACCAAAATTTTAGTAGTAGGTCTAATTAACCATCTGGAGTCTGATGGGCTTTCCATCAGCTGAGTTCTTGAAATGAGTGCTGAGTTTCTTCCTAAAATTAATTATGTAGCTCAAATGAAAGTCATGGGCTTGATACAGAGGTTTTAGAATGAGTTTATTTGGCTTGTCTCATACAGGAGCTAGACAATCAGAGTGCCCGAATTACACTAGTTTCCTCTGAATCACTTCTATTACTTACATTAAGACTTACATTACTCTGAAATTTATAAGAGGTTAAAATAGCAATATTTATGATTATATAGGTCAGGAAATTTTAATTGGTTGAAACTCTGGCTTTAAAAATGCCTTGTTTAATTTTGCCTATCATTCTTTACAAAACTATGATGAATCTTGTATTAATAATTTTCCTAAAACTTGGAATTTTCTGAAGGAATTTAAATAGAATGAAAAATTAAATTTTTCCTTGCCCCCAAAATAGCAGAAACTTCTCAGTTTTTGTAAGAAACATGCAGTGAAAGGGGAGAAAAAAGCCCTCAAAGTCAAACACCAATAAACACCTGTTACATTTTTTGCAGGAAGCTGAAGAAACTGTAAATATTTGAACTTATTTTTGATATGAGTTCAGCTGTAAGTTTAAGTGTTCTGGTTCTTGTCCAGTGAAATTTCAAAATAAGAATTCATTGTTGGATCAAATTAAAAAAGCAGTGATTTGACCAAGTTTTCAGTATGGATTCAGTGCTAAAAATCCTAATTAGGGAGCTGCACTACAGACCTTGACAACTGGATATTCAATATAGCTGTGGTCTTTGTATTTAATGAAAAATAAGACTGACTAAGAACAAAAGCTTTCTCAGTATTCATATCGTTTATTGTGATTAATTGGATGAATAAGGAAACTTGTGGACGTTGTTTTCAGAGGAAGTATTTTATAGTGTGAACCTGTACATGATGTCCTGTCCTTCAAGGCAGTCTCCATCTGAATAAAAACCTGTGACCACAATAAGCCTGTTACAGGGCGTATCACAGGCTTTTGTTGTGTGCATCTCTGGGAGTTGTTGACCCTCTTTCTCTTTTTTCTTCATTTTGGCATAGCATGGTAGAAATACATTTTACCACTTGAGTGTTTTACCTTCCTTCTTCAATATGGCAAATTATGGCTGTAACTGAACAAGACCGAAGAAAGGAGAAAAATCCCTTCCCCTCCCATGCTTTTAAAAAAATAAACTATAAAGGTACCTGAGAATATACTAATACATATTTGCTTTGTATATACATGCTTGTAAATATACTTGCTTCTGCTACGAGCTCATGGTTCTAGGATAATGTGAGCGACTGTTCTTAAATTCTTGACAAAAATCTGGATACAATAGAAAAATATCCAAGTTCTCTGTTATGCAGCTGATCTATGTTCATTGCATATTTTGCACCTTGCTGCCATCTGTCCGCTGGCACACTGCATAGATATAATAATAGGGGGAAATTCCAGTAAACTATGAACAGCATACAGTAGATGACAGTGGCATCAGATGCTCCTAGAGTTGCTAAAGATCTTTTGACCCTTTGTTTCATTTGATAATATATTAGTTCTTTAAATCTGTTGCAATAACTAAACATTGTTTTAAACTTAAAGCATCTAGAGGTTCTAGAGAATCTAGAAAGAAAATTTGAGAAATTAATATAAAAATGTAGAGTTATGTATAGCTATATATAAAGTACCTATATTATGCTAATTATCTGGTTTTGAAAAATAGTTCAAGCGTTCAGCTGAAAGCATTGCTGAAAACCTTACACCTGCAGGGCTCTTCCATAGGAAATCTTAAGTGCTCACAAGCAGCTGGCTCAACTTCGCATTATCTGACTGAGGAATTTTGCTATCTGCTTAGATAAAAACTCCGTCCTTTTTTGTTATGTTTTCATGTGGTATGTGAAGCCAAAAGGAGGAAGGAAATGCAGAGCTGAGGGAAATTCCATTCTAGTTTTTTTATTTCTATTCTTTTCTGTTTAGTTGTTCAAGATGACTTGTTTTCCTTGTTGCAGGACGTAAATTTGTTTAAAAGTGGCTTTAGCTTAACACCTAGTGATGGATCAGCAGTTTCCAGTAGCTCGCTCCAGATGACCAGTCCCAACCAGGCAGCCCTGCCTGCTTTTGGGTATGAGAGCTCGCAGCCCCCACTGGGTCTGACCAATGCCTGCACCATCTGCAAGCTGTTCCGCTTGGCTCTGGTTCTCTGCCCATTCGGAACAGTCCATGGGGGACAGGATTACCAAGGGAGTAGATCCTGGCCATCTCCAAGCACAAATATCTATGTAATTAATATTTGCTATCTGTATTCATTCAGGGACAAATGTCTTTGGTGTGCTGCCAGATAGTTCTCTTCTACTTCGTGTTTGGAAATAATTTTAAAACTTTTATTTGTTAGTAAAGCAAAAGTACATAGATGTATATAAATGTACTAAAGATACATATGTTCATAAAACAATGAATGCGCATGTGCTAGAGTGGATTATAAAAAACCCTTTCTTAGACAGATTCCCTGGTGGAAGTCTGTAAGAACTCACAAACAAACCCAGCAAAAATCTTGTTTCGGGTTAGATTTTTAAAGTTTCTTTTGGTCATCTGGAGACACTTATATATTCTAGGGAAGAACCAATTACAATTATGTTAACTTTCTCCCCAGACATCTCTTCAATGTTTGTTCCCAAGATCTGTTCAGGTGACAGCAGTGGGAGTTGGTGGTTTGATGTCTTTGCTTGGCTTGTATGATCCATAATGTTTGTTTTGCCCCTGTAAACAGGTCTTAAAATTGGATTTTTGTTTTCTTTTTCATGTCTCAGATGGAACATAGAATTATGGAAGCAGAGTTTTCTTTTTACTGTGACACTGACAGTATTCATAAAGTCTGTGGTACACAGATATACACAAAATCCTAAAGCTAATCTATGCAATAAATTATTTGCAAAAGATGGTAGAGATTGGGTTTTTTTTTCTGCTTCTCCAGCAAGAAGTGCCTTCCTGTTCTTAAGAAATGATGTTGTAGGAGAGAAGGAGATAATCTGAACAGGGAGCTTGCTCTTTCTTAGAACAGATTGGTTACTATCTTCTTCAGCAATAAAAACCTTTGTCCAGAGTGAGAATTTCCAAAGGATCGTGAGATTATTGACTGCATTGCATCATCTGTTTCTGAGGATGAAGCTATGCAGGAAGAGTGATTTTTTTTTTTAATTTTCTGCTCATAGGTAAACACGCACAAAGGCTTTAAAGTTTCATGTAAATTAAACGCTAATAAAAGCAGCATTATAATATATCCAAGTTTGCCATCTGGGTTCTGAAGACTTTGAAGTCCATACAGAAACAATTCATCCTCCTGAAGCCATTGTCAGAATGATCAATTCTCATAAAGCTCAGCTTCTACCTAAAAAGGGCTTTCTGTCCCGTTCTGGTGATTTGTCCTTTGGGATACTGTGGGTTTGTGAGTCAGGTGGTTGGGTGAGGTTGGTTCTGCTCTAGGTGCTTTGAGACCTTTGTCTGATTGCCTGGGAATTCCTGTAGTGGCTCCCGTCAGGCTGTGGGACAATCAATTGAAGTCACAGTTCCTCTGGAGCAACAGAGGCAGAGAAACCCTAGATGTTTTGACAGCATGTTCAGATCAAATGTACCGTGTGTGAGCAATAGAGAGAGTTGCATGTGGCTGATAAATCCAGCTCGCTTGAGACAGACAACTGGATCTGACCTAAATACTGGATTTGATTTTTCTATTGAGGAAAAATCCAAAATGGCAATGTAAGACATAATTAAAGGCTTCTTCCCATATTCAATTTCCAATGCAGCAGCTTCTAGACAACCTAACTAGAAATGACGGGGATAGGATGGGACTGTATTGCAGTAGGCAGTGCGTGGACTGCCCTCTGCTTGGTGCCAGAGATGATCAGGTAGCTGTGTGGATGTGCAAGGCAGCAATGAAGCTGGATCTCCTTGTAGAGCCACGTGATTATTGGTGGACATCCCTATATCCAGCCCTGGACCGATGCCTCTTTTCAGTGAGACCCTCCTTTCTTTAGTCTTTCACTTGTGGCTTTTCAGGCTTTGAATTCTCATTTAGCTGAGGGTGAACATTGTTATTGTCATTTTCTTCCGTGAAGTTTTATAATGATTCTTCTCTTTTTTTAACTATTTTGTAAACACAGAGTTTTGTACACTTGTCTAGTTGGGATTTTGAAGGTTTAGGCATGACAGTGTTCTGTAAAAATAATAGTGACTAGGAACTGATGAGGTGATGGGCACAAACTGAAAGGCAGGAGATGTCCTATGAACATCAAGAAACACTTTCTCACTGTGAGGGTGGCCAAGCACTGGCATGGGTTGCCCAGAGAGGTTGTGATGTCTCTGTCCTTGGAGATTCTCACAAGTTGGACATGGTCCTGGGTAACTGGCTCTAGGTGGCCCTGCTTGAGCAGGGGCTTGGACAGGGTGACCTCCAGAGCTCCCTGCCAGCCTTGACTGTTTTGTGATGCTTCACCCTGTTAAGTGAGTAATTGCAGAGATTGCCTTTCAGAGATGGAAAAAAATACACATTTATCTAGAAACCTGTTCAGAATCTTGAGCAGCACAGTGCGAATTGTGTGTGCAATTTTAGATTCCTGTTCTTGTTGGTTTTGTTCTTTTTTATTCTAAAATACATGGTCTGTGCTGAGCAGCACCAGTCATGATGAAAATCTGACTGTCCTACATGAAGTATGTCTCTGCTTAGGGCTTTGATGAAGCTACTTAAGACTTTTGTAAATGCTGTCCCAGTGATGATCCATGGTGTGTCGTGAAGGCTGCTGGAGCGTTAATTGGTTTATTGTTTTATGTAGTATATTAAAAGCTTTTGTGTTCAAAATTTGAACTGTAATTTGATCCTCAGTGTGCCCCACGTGTGAAGCAGAGTTAGAAAACAGGAGGCTGTTAGGGGGATGCAGTAGCCTTTTTTTGCTATGTTGTTGCCTTGGCATGTTACCTGTTTGACTCCTTTGATAGATGAACGTACGAAAAAAGAGAGTGAAAGACAAAAACTTCTGTATTAGACATCTCATCCTCTTTTATGGTGTATTTTTCTGCTTTGGTTTGTTTATCAGCTGGAAATATTGAAATCAACTTAGATCACAAATGTACTTAGTTGAACATCAGGGCTCATTTTGCAGGGCACTGCTGTTTTGTTATATGGGAAGTATTTTTAAAACAGCATTGCAGGCTCTTTTGTGCTACTTAGTATGATAGTACTGTAACTCTGTAATGCTTGAAACTCTGTTTATGGTCAATTGGACTGTTCTGACTCCAGCCTATAGGTTAATTCACTTCCAGTAGCAAGCCCCATTGTATTTTCTGACTTAAAATTGGGTTTGTGTTTTCCTGTGCTGCCCAGTGTCCTTCTCTTCAGTAACACAGTTTCTCAGCTGGGCATTTTAGGCAGAGACTCTGTTCTACCCTTGAGCAGCTTTTCACTCTGGCAGGATGACACTCTCTCTGTTGAATGTTAGGCTGTATGTGCTCTGGATGTGTTTTCATTTTATTCATGTGTAAAGGTGCTACGCCAGTATCATTACGGAACACCTTTGTCTTTCTGGAAGGTTGATAACATTTTGCTGAAGTTTGCGTTTGAAGTTTTTGAATGATATGTAAGTTGTTTGCTTATCACTTATAAGTGATTCTTCATTTGTCAACAGATGACATAAAAGGTTAATCTTCTAACTAATGTACCAGATTATCTTTCTTTCAATAGAAAGGTAGAGTTGATGAAGGTAAACTAGGTAAACTTTTGTCCTTGAGCAGAATTCAGTCGCTTATAGTCAGGGTAAAGATATTTTATTTTGCTGTAGATAATAATAATATCTATGTTATCAGGCAATAGTGGTTTTATATCACACATTCTGTTCTTTCTAAGCAGCCCATAACTCATCAGTCTCCAACTGTCTTGCTTACATTATGCATTTCAGACAGAAAGGATAAAAACAATGAAGTCTTTACCAAGCTAAAATGCAATAAAAGCTTAAATACTTAACTTTAAAGCTAATGCATGCCATCATACTCAATTTAGTTTCTGAGGGATTTCTGCTGTTGGCCAAGTTTTTATGTTGAAAAGCAGAGCTTACTTAAGTTGCATGTTAATTATATCTTTTCAATGTTTTTGAATTGCTTTGATCTGTACTTTTACCAGTTTTCAGAGGTTTTTGGCCTTCGTAGAGCAGTTTGTAGCTCGGTGCTTTGTCTATTACTACAACAGGTGACTGTATTTTGAAATGTTGTATTTGGTTATTCGAAAGACCTCATGGGTACAACCTCGGGTGCTTCAGAAGCCTTTCAGTAAATATCTAATTACACACATTTTGGGTGCAGCTGGCATAGGACCAAACCTGAGGGACCAAGACACTTGGCAGAGTGGCATCTTTCTCCAGACTGCCAGTGGGACATGTGATGGATTCCTCAACCTCTGTGAAGAGTTGAGGAAGGTGTGACTTTGTTAGAAACTCTTGCCATCTTGACCTCTGTCACAGTATGCTCTGTCTTTTTGTAAAAAAATTTTAAAAAGAAATCTAAAAGTTCTCAAGGTATTCTAGATTAAGTAAAGGCACGAAATTGATGATGCTGGAAGGCTTTTGAAATTAAATGGAACAGAATTACCTTACAGTATATTTTATGGATTATTAAAATCTTTTCTAGTTGCATCTTATGATATACTGCTTAATGCATGTGACATAAAACTAGAGAGAGATATGTGTCTTCTGTTGTAATTTGACTTCTTTCTGCCAAGGAAAGTAGAAAAGAATTGATAACTTCAGTGAGAAAAAAGACTCGGTGGTTAATATGGAATGTCCTCTAGAAAATTTCTCACTGCTTTCTGCAACATGACACTTAGCACGCACATTATCAAAAAATCCCCCCCAAAACCCCAACCACAGGCAAGATAACAAACCAAGAATGGTTTACTACTTAAGATAATTTTTTATTCTTTTCTTTTTTTTAAATTAACATATCTTAATTTTAGCTAAAAATTAAAAAAGCAAGGACCATTTATTACAAACAAGCTTCCTATCCCACACCCTAAAATTGTAGAACTTCTTTTTCTTTTTCTAAAACATCTGGGGCTCAATGGAATAAGCCTATGGATAAGTTAAATGAAATGTTGCATTTGTCCGTTGTCAGATGTCTGTCATCTGCTAGTAACAAGGATATTAAATAAATCCTTTAGGCTCTAACTGCATGGCTTAGAGTAGCGTTAATGACTGATGTATATCAAGTTCTGTATTTTGAATTGACAGCTTATCTCAAATGAATAAAATGAAGTTATGTTAGTTTAGATATCTGTATTATCTATACATAATAGTATGTATATTTAAATCTATATATCAATAATATACAGACATATAGATGACGTAGAGGCAGTATAGATATAATGTACCTATATATTACCTGATTATATAAACATATGCCTATATACATTTGAACATGTACGTAACATTGTCTTTCTGTCCATAAAAATACATACTTTTATTTTTTATATTTATAAAACCTCTTTTCTAATGCATTTGACTTCTAGTTATTAAAATGTTTGATCATTTCATTGCATGGTAAGCTGCTCAACAGTAATAGCAGATGTAGGGGGATTGTGCTCTTTTTCATTAATGGAAAAACAACTGGCAAATACAAATTATCAGTTTTAGGGACTGAAGTAAGTGATTCAGCTATAGAGAATATTATTTTTCTTACTGTCTACATTTGTTAATAATGTAGAAACTCTAGAAAATGGACTTTCTTAACATACTGCTATTTTCTCTTTGTTAATTTCTACCAATAGTTTAAGGTGTGGAGGATGAGGTGGGGATGGGAGTATTGTGGATTTTTGGTTTTTTTAAGATGAGTTTTGATACCAGCAGTGTCTGTGCAGATATATGTTTGTGTGCTATACAAACAGATTCAGGTCATCTCTTAGTAGGAGAACTTAAAAAATATACTGTGTGTATATTGATAAGCTTCAGTAACAGGCTAAATTTGTCAGTAAGTTTTGTAGTATTTTCCATGTGTAAAAATGTTTTCTTTAATATATTCTGTTGAAATTTCTTTCTAGATGATAAGGCTGTGTAAGAACTTGCTTTGTTCCACTTGTACCGCTACCCCTAGTGAATGTGAAAGTTGCTCACAAATGTTCTATAGCACAAATGCGAATTGCAAAATGCACTTTTTAGAGGTATTGCAGTACATTTGTGTGGTTTGGATTCTATGATAGCTATAGTGAATTTCAGAGCAGAATATAGATGTATCAGGCACAGAGATTGTGTTTGAGGTAAGAGGATTAAGTAGATGGGGAATCCCAGGGCTGGATTATTTGAACAGAAAGTGAATCAGCTTCTCTTCAGTTGATGTGTTAAATTCTTTTTAAGATTAGTATGATTATTCCCACTTTACAGATGTAGAAACTTACTTTAAAAACTTCACTTTTCTGTATAAGCTATTCAGAGCCTTTTTGAAACACACATACGGACCCATGCAAACTAGAAAGCAAAGAGCGCCGAGCCTATTAATGTAACTACCATGTGGGTGTCTATGGGGCTGGAGTCCCAGCTCAGCAGCTTCCTGTGCCACCAGGCAGACAAACAGCTTCATAATCTTCCAGCTCAGCTCTGTGCATGGATAAATGTCTGCTACAGTTAAAATTATTATTTGAAAAGTGTGTAAATCTATGACCCGCTTTACACTGTTAAGATGTGCTTTGTTAAATTCCTGAGATTTCTCCTTCCCTCTTTCCATTTTTTAAAGTTTTGATTTGCCTGCAATAGCTGGAAACACTGAGAGAAAAGGAGGGGAGAGAGGGGCAGAGATTTGAGGTGAGTGTTGTTTCATGTCCCACTGAAATGTGAGCTGATTCTTAATGTGTCAGGATGTACAGGCAAAAGGAAAAGAATCAAGAAGTGTGTGAGCAGAGGTGAAAAGCTGTTGTTGCCCTCCACTGCTAAATAGGCAGAGTAGTCTGATGTCATTGTGACCATAGGAACAAAAAAACCCCACACTGATGCTGGGCTTGATTACATCAGTTCATAAAATTGGCTTGATTTTCTTCTCTGCACTGCCAGCTTTGATGCAAAAGCTGATGTAATGACAACACACTTAGTAAAAGTGCAAAATAACCACGTTGTGTATTTTTTTAGCTTCAGAAGGGATTCTTTGTTATCAAAGGCAATAGTGATTTTTCCACTCATTTCAGTAAGTACCTTTGGTAACAGTTAACTAGATGACATTCAACTGGACTGGCAGACACACTTTTCTACCTTTTGATGCTGCTTCTAGCATAACCCATAGTTGAAATGGAAAATTTTACTTCTTCATCCTCTTTTACGTATAGACAGGAACTTTAATGCAGAAGAATGGAAATCCTGCATTATTTTAATGCATTGAAATGTGCAAATATATTTCCTTTTTTAATTATTATTCTTCCAGTTTATATGAGAATTTGAATGCGTTGCATTAAGAATGCTCATTGAAGCAGGATTCTCAACTTGCTTCAGTGAGGGGCTTTGACTCAGTTAGGACACCTGGGCTGGACAATGCTGAAATATCTGCTATTTATCTTTTGCAGGTTTCAGGAACATGGGTTAAAAAAGGTGCATTCTTGCAGAGCTACTCACAAAATGAGAATTTGAATCCGTTTTGATGTAGGTTAACGATACATGAATATAGAGAGATATAGATAGATAGAGAGATATAAAGTTATCTTGGGGTTTACTGAACCTTTGTTTGTGTTGCATGGTTTTCAGACTGTCTCTGTTAAATAGTAGCTATCAATGTAAGATTGGTTATCCTCTATATTAAAGCTGAAGTTCATACTTTACCAGCATAGTTTGGAAATGCCGAGAATGTAGTTTTGGAGAGTACTAAGGAGGTGTACACTGAGTAATGCTTGCAATAAATGTGAATCGTTAAGCATGGTGTGAAGAGATTATACATTCAGCACATGAGAAATTGCAGTAACTATTTTGCATTATTGTAAGGTATTTGTTTAGTATAATGACAAATGTGGAGAAAAAGGGTTGGTCATGGAGAGGAAATTAGCATTGTGAAGAAGTGAGTGCACACTGGGTCATTTTGTCACCCAAAAGCTATAACCATAAAACATCAGTGTGTCACACTTATCTGAATTGTTGGCATTTCTCCTTTAAAACTGTCTTGCCTGCTTCTGAAAAAGTAGAGTTAAACTGTTTAAAAATGTTTCTTCTTATGCTATAGAAACAATTAAGAACCTTCTGTTAGTATCATACTAAAATCATCAGACGGTTCTGTCATTTACAGTAGGAAAGAATTGTGAGTTGTAGCCTATCCTCCAAATAAGAAAAAACCCAGCTGCCCACAAAAGGCAGTGGGATATAGAAATATATAGGTTTTCAAAGTACATAGGAAAGTTATATTAAAAAAAAAAAAAAAGGGGGTGGGGGTGGTGAAGAAGCAAGCATTCAAATTCCTGTGGAAGCTGTGTTTGTGTCAAGCAGAGCAGCTGCACTGCAGCCTCCCCTCTCTGGATGACCTCAGTCCTGAGAGAGACAGACCGTTCCGGGTGCAGGTGTGACTACTGAATTATTTGTTCTGTTTTAGCGTCAGCCAGTTACAGTGAGGTATTCTGGGTAAAATTTGTATCCACTGAATAAAATGAATTGGTATATTTGGTATTCCACAGTTCACGATGTGCCTTCCTGCTGTTGTGGCAGTAGTTTATTTTATTCAGTTGAATTACATCAGTTAAGTAGGTCAGGTGAGGGGAAGTGACTCCAGCAGCACCCCACGAATATATCAGGCAGGCGGACAGAAAGGCGGGATTGGACTGAAGATGGTGCAGGACATAAAAGATAATTTTTACAGCTGACTTGTGTTCTTTTTGACAAGGTTTGTTTATGCTGTTTGAGTTGAGAATTTTAAGGTTCTTCTTTGTGCTCCATGAGAAATAGAGCTATGAAAAACCCACACTTCTAATGCACACATATCCAGTCAGCCTTGGTTTGAGTTTGGCTGTTCCTGTGATGCTGGCAGTGTTGGCTAAGCTGCCTTAGATCCCATTGGTCTTTGCCAGGTGTCAATGCCTAGTTATGTTCTGTGTGCCTTGTATCTCTTACCGGTCTATGAAGCTTTACAGAAAGATCATGTACCTTCTTTTGTGTTTCATATAAACTGCCAGAGAGGAGGACCACATGGCCCAAAACATGGCTACTTTTCTCACACTTGTTTCCAACAAACAAGTCCAGTCAGACTGTGGGGAAGCCAGGTTCTCGAATACCTGATTTTATTTTATTTTTTTTAAATTTTTTCCCCATGGTTGTAAGATGTAGACTTTTCAGTGTCTTGGAAAAATCAGCACAGATCTAGAACCCACAAAAGCAAGTCCTTCTAGGTAGAAGACTGTGGTTTTCTCCAAATAATTAATAAAAAATTCAATGCCTGCTTTGACAATCATTAAAGAGGGAGTTCTTTATTCATACCATCATACCATCAGAGGTATGACTTCAGCAGCTAAGTTCACTTAAAAGAGAGAATCTCCTAAAAACATTATCACCTGAAGTGCAATAAGGGGAAATAGTGTTCCAGATGAGTTGTCATCCTATGAGGGTTACAGAGAATGGTGGCAAAAACATGGTAGTAACATGGCTGTTGGCTTCATGTGAGGCACAGGGTATTGGTATAGAAATGTGTTTGAGGATTTGATAACATCTATTTTAAAAGGAAAACTGATTAACATTAGAATTCCTGTGCAAATAGCAATGTGCTCATAAACACTTTTTTATTATGTTAAATGAGTGTGCTATGACACTGTGTGCTTTATTAAGTAAGAAATGGATGAAAGATGGGAGTTCACTGAGACTGACTGATTTTAAAGAATGGTTCTTGTTTCTGATCCAGTGCAATTTCTTTATCTGACTCTAACTGAAGTCATATAGAGAAGTAGATCAGATATCTCTGAGGATTTAAAAAGGGTTTTGGATGACTCATGAATTATAAACTAGCTTGATTGGCTGGTACAAGTCAGATGAACGTGTAATCCAGTGTACTTAGTATAGCACAGTTCTCTTGAGCATAAGAATTGTATCCTAGCTATTTTTCTTTTAAGCTGTCTGAACTAGACCAAGGTTCCTCATAAGATTGGTAATGCATTCATGGTAGGACTTGAAAACACATCATTTCTAATGGTGGGAAGCAGCTGAAGGGGTTTTGGCAGGGTCAAAGACAGCTCAACCACCACCCACTGCTGCTGGTGTTGGGAGAAGTGAAACGCTATGGTAAACAGCTGGTATGTCTGAGTCATTCCTTCTGCTGTTCCCACCTCATACCCCTGTCTAGGGTGTGTGGGTGGCCAGGTACGTTTCTAGGCAGGGAAGTAATTAAAGTTGATGGCACAAATCATAGCCATGTTATGGGGGAAAGGGGTATGTGGTTACACCCCTCTTATACCCCTTTTAAAGCCTTTATGCACTTGTCTACCTGATGCATGAGACCATCAGTGAAAAGGGTAGGGGAGCAACGTGTAGATGGTCGGTTACTGTGCCTTACAAGGATATGACAGTTTGTCATATCCTTAGTCTCACCTGTCTGTTGGTTTACCAAGTGCTAGGCTACAGACCCATATTAAGGCATAGGAAGGGTGTTTCCCATAAACAGAACTGTTAATGTCTTTGTATTTATGTATTTATTTGCCTGCACCTTTCTGTGGGGTAGATTCTGGTTTCGTGCTAATGGGGGTTGATTGATGCTTTGAGGGCATAAAGGTTAGGTTTGATACATTAGGGGTGTGTTGAACTTTGGCAGGTGATAGAGCTTGTGCTGGAATCGCTTCTGCCTCCTGTTGAGAAAAATGGGGTGCAATAGCACAGTATCTAGGTGGTGTCTGATGGAGTTTGATGAAGGTCACAAGTTAGCTTAAAGTTTATGGTGTGCTATTCTGCACTAATAGTTTGTGTGTATGTTCTTAACACCAGCATTGGACGTTCAGCTTCAGAAAAGGCATCTCTATGTAGAAGCTTAGGGCAAGCTTGCTACCTTAGTGTGCAGTTCAGTAACCTGGAATAATATTTTGTATATGTGTTCTTTTGTTAGATTGCGTAAAGTAGAGCAGAGAGTCATCCTGTTTATTTTAATAACAAAATCTGACACAACTGAGGTCATGGTGGCCATCTGAAAAAAGACATTGACATACCCCAGTAAGTGTGGTAGTGCTGTTCAGAAATGTTGTGTGTAACATGGGATAAATAAGAAATGTTTCTTTATGAACTTTGAACTTGTTAGTATGTCTTTCTTAATTATGTTCTTTCAGGTAAGACAGGGAAGTCTTTAACTGCTCCAGAAGGAAAGGGTCCGGAAAGAAAATCAGTCTGTCTTTGGCAATTAAGTATCAGGTAACAGCAGCAGTGGGGGAGCTTCTTCCTTAAGATATTTATCTAACCAGTCTTGATGAACTGAGTTACATCTGAATTTGGAGTTACAGTTTCAGAGGAAGGAAATTCTTTTCATGTCTTAAGCTCTTAGTCACTGAAACCAGAAAAGTGGCTGCTTTTCATTTTTGTGTAAAGTGCTGTTGCTTTTGATATGCAAATGATGCACTGTACCATATAACCCCAGTCTTAGAGAGCAAGAGAAAGGGCAGAAAAAAGTGGTGTGGTGCAGGAATTCAAATGACATGTAAGCAGGGTTCCTACTCTCTCACAATTCAGCCCTAAATTCTAATAAAGCAAAAAGAGATCAAATCAGTTTGGACTCTGAGGGCAAGGATTGCCCTGTGTGATAAGGAACATTTGAGAAATTCTGTGTGTAATGAATATACACGGTAACTGAGCTGACTGAATGTTAAAGCAGCTGTAGTGAACAGTAATAGAACTGAGTGGGCTGTAGCTGAGCGACAGCTCATCACATAATCATCATGTTTTCCACTTAGAGCATCTCTGAAAAACAAGAGAGATGGTTTAATTCTTTTTTGTCTTCGTCTAACAAGAGATTTTGAATATTTTTTGGAAAACCTTCATTGACATCTGCACTATAGTTATATATTTTGAGTGATAGAAGAATTCTTGTCTGTGGTTCAAAATATATTCTCCCTCATCCACCTCATTAATTCAAGATGGAGAATTTCCCCTAGTTGTTTTTCTTTTTTCCTTAATCTACTGTGCAGAGGTCAGATTTGCTTTGCTGGCATTTTATGATGCAAAAGCAACCGCTTGGCAAAGCATAGACTTTTGCTTGTTTTGGTGTTTCTGATGCTCTCCTTCCTGTCCCTGCTCACCCTTGAAGCTGCCAGTGAAACGTGCAAACAGCGGCGAAATGAGCAGCTCTGAAGGCAGCCCACTGCAATTAGTGTGGCTCAGCCATGCCACGCTGATGAGGCAGGCCACTGTCTGCCTCTCTTCTCTCGGTCTCTGGTTCTAACAGCTGAGTAGAAACAACACTCCTGTGATTAGAAAGAGCAGGAGGAGGTTCCCAGTTTTCACCAGGGGCTTTTGCTAACTGCCAAGTCAATCTCTCTTTTTTTGTGTTATCAGGAAGAATGGCAACTGGAAAATGGCTGTATTTGGCGAAGTAGGATTTAAAGGAAAATAGGTCTCTTGAGATGAAGCTAATATCAGTGGGAGCTGTGAGTCTTTAGGTATTGGTATGTACTGCGTACTATTTTTACATTATATTTTCTTATCTAGTAGTGACCAGAAAGGTCCTACCACACCTGGTCAGATACTTGGAGCTATGGTATAGTGCCACTCTTCTTTAGTGGGCTTTGGAGCTTGGCAGGTTTTGTATCTAGAAGTGCTTTATAGTTACTAAAGTGTGATTCTTTTAAAAGTGAAATTGCATTTATTATTTGTAAATTTGAAGCTGCTCCTATGAAGTGATGAAGTGTTGTAAAGAAGTGTTGAAGGGTATAACTATGGCTGTGTTTTTACTGCAAGGGCAGCAAATTGGGTGGTTGATGTGGAGTGCAGGAGAGCAATATTGGATGCTTGTATTTTATATTCTTTTAGAAGAGGGTAACTCACTTTGCAATTATGGTGTACTCCATTTATTTGCTAAAGTTTGTGCAACACTATAGGACAAACTTAGCAAGAGGTATTCCTGATGTAGTCCCCCATTGAAGTGTCTCTGTGCTTGTAAATTACTTTGCTGACAGCTTTCAGACAAAGTTCATAATGTAACTTTATTTCAGTTAACGTTGTGGGTTTTTTGCATGTGTATAAAATTTAGAAATAGCTTTTTCTCTGAAATTTATTGCAGGTAAGTTAATTAGAAATCATCAGACATTAAGAAGATGCTTTTCAACTAAGTCATTCATCATCTACCACCATCAGGAATGAATGGACATACTATTAGATTAGTAAAAGGTATAACTTTGTCTATGCCTGTAATGGAGTATTGTAGAAAAAAAGTTGTGACAGAAACTTTGATTAGAGACTTCGATTAGTGAAACTAACTAGTTATTAGGCACTAGTTCAAGATCTATCTTCTTGTACGAAAGTCTGAGAGCTTGCGGGAAATTATAATTAACAAGGAAGGCAGATTATATATATGTGTGTGCACATACACACAAATATATAGAAATATATGTTATAGATATTTTTTAAATTGAAACACATTTTTATATGAAAGGTATCAAACCACAAAAAATGAGAATCCACAGGTTGGTTAGAATCTAAAGTTACTGTTAGCCTTGCGTAAAGATAAGACATATTAATTGATCTTCCCCTGAGATTTTTGGGTTTACTGCTTGGTAACAGAGGTCACAGTATTTAAAGGATATTTGTAGGTGAAGTTCACGGAACACTTTCTCTGACCTCACTGAAGTTAAGGTTTCTTCCTATGTGGTCCAAAAGATCTCAGAAATGCCCTGTCATGTTGGTGACTAGGTGTTTGCTTTCATGTGAATGGTCTAATGATGTCAGTAAAACTACTGCAAGTAGACTTCTATAAGTTTAAATTCTACTAAATTCAGGACAAAATAAATGAAAACATGATTTTAAAAGTAACATTTTCCGATGTTAAGCCAAATGATAATTATTTTGAAACCTATATTGATTCACAAAGAAAATTGTACTGTAATATTTTATGTTAGTACTGGTGGTGATGTGAGAGAGAAAAATACCTTAAAATTGGAATTTAATGTTTTGATGTAGAGTACAGTACAATTCTTGAGAGATTGTAAGAAAAAAGTTAATTTCCCTGCTACTAAAAAGCCAGAACACACCATACTAAATATTCTTTACAAGATTTGTATTTTAATTTACGGATAATCTTTATTTGACCTTTTTTATGTGTTTTTTGTTTAAATTTTCTGACTGTAAAAGGGGAAAAAAGTAATTTGAAAGCCCTACAACTGGTGTACATAGGGAAAAATAATTAAGATTTGAATTACATATCTCAGGGTTTTTGTATGTATGGAGGTGTGACATTATTTTTACTCCCTGAAACTTAGTCCTCTAATGAAAGCAAGGCTAAATAAAGAGCTTTTATGAAGCTTCTAAGTGAAACCAGACAACTTTGCATTTTAAAACTAGAACTACTTTCTTCATATAAAGTTAGAAGTAGTATGAGTTTATCAGGCTAAGCACTTTAAGTATAAAATGTAACCCTTTTTTTCAAGGTATTTTCACAATATTGGAAATCCTCTGGTTCCTGTTTCTTAAGATGTTTTAATGCAAGTGTATAGACTGTATATTCATGATCTACTTTTGGAGTTCAATTTAGATCCATACCATTTTTAACTTGCAAAAAACCCCTTAGAAATCATTTCATTGAGAATTTTGAGCTTTTAATGGCTAGGAAAAAAACAAGAAAGAATACAGTGGAGTCCAGGTCTTCACAGCACTGGGGAGATAAAAACAAGTTTTATGATTTTGTATTCCTCACTCCTGTTTATAGAGACTTGATGAGAGTAGATGGCTGCATTTCTGACAGCACAGAAGAGTTAGATTAAATTAATGATGTGTAGCTAGACAGTCAAAAAATGTAGTCTTACTTACTCTTGCTAAAATATTCCTTGGCTATTGAAGAAAACGAATGTTCCAATCCGTTTCTGCTGCCCCAGTTTTCTAGGATGGGTAGGGTTGGTGCTATTTCCACTGATTTTGAGTTTGTGAGATTGCTGAGAGAGGTGCAGATGTGTACTTGGAGATGCCTTTGAAACATTAGCTGTGTACAACATGCAGCCAAAGGCCTCAGACCCAAGCTCCAACCCACCTAACCTTTGTAGTACAAAAGGTGAGGGCTGGTTTTCCAGCTGTCGCCATGGCGGAAGGTCCCTGTCTGCTCCCCAGGGCCAGATGGCTTTTTTGTTGGGCAAATGAATCCCTGTGGCCCACAGGCCACTTGGACAAGTGTTGGAGCATGCAAAAAGGAGCAAATGGCACAAAGTGGTCCAAACCAGGGCTGCAGGGAGAGAAGAAGAATCCACCTCTGGAAGCTGCTAGGCTTTAGCTTTGTCTTTGAGCCAGCACAGGCTAGTTTTGCTGGGAAAGTAGTACAAAGCAGATATGTGGAGATTGGGGATAACATCCATTGTTTGTTCAGTTCAGATTTTAGCTATTTTATTTCAGAAGATGAATGTAAATAATTGACAAACTTGGAAGTTTAGGTTGGGTGGGTTTCTAGCATGGGCCTGGAAAAGTGACTGCTTTATGTGATAAAGAAGTATGTGTCGTATATGAGGTCTTTTAAATAGAAAGATAATTTTCCAGTGTAAGAATGTGTCTTCAGATTTTGACTAGTCAAACAATAAATGTGTTTTCTGTAACTTCATGCTGTTACTACGGATACTAAAAGTCAGCAGCCGTATGTACAACCAAGAGGTTCATCCTGTCTTTAATTAGAGCTTTGGACAAAAAGACTCCTGCCTCAGTGACACGCGCTTCTGAGAGCTAAAGAAAACAGAAAACTTTCCAAGATCTTGGTGGTACTGTTTCTCTAAGTGGTCAAATAGAGTAACTTTTGCAAAATTACCTTAAATACCTAATCATGGGAAAACCTGCGGTCTGCCATAAACCTCAAACATGGGCACTCCAGGACACCTATGCTCTGTCCCATTACAGCTTTTCCCGGTGGAACTGGTGAGAATAAAATTGATCACAAAGGTCCCTGTTTGCATTTTGAAGTTGGAAATGTTCAGTGTGTATGTTCCTTTGGGCTAATGAAAAAAACATGTGTAACTGTCATCTGCATGACTGGAAGTGACTGGAAGTGTTTGTATTTTTTTTTTTCAGAGATAGAATTGTAAATCTGAGCTTAAACAGTAATACAATCAATATATCGATAATATGTATTATATAATCAAATGTGAGAATATGCAGTGCTTATCACAGTGCAATCATACCAAGGTATTACTACACTAAAACCTTTGTGAATCATTGGTGAGGGATTGTCACGTTTTGGTCATGCTGCAAACAAGACACAGACGAAAGCATTTATTACCTTTATAGGAACTTACTGGAAATGTTTGACACTCTTTCCATACAAACCTTATTCTTCATTATTTTTGTGACCACCACCTCTCCCAAATACTCTGTGTATGATATTTTGTTCTTTCCAGTCAGGTTTACTGTAATTGTTTTCCCATTTAGTGGAATCTCACAGAGAAGTGAACTTAGTGTTCGAATTGGCTGACATGAGTCCTAGAAAGCAGGAGGTGCCTTTAGGCTTTAAGGATGACTGGTAAAATGAATTTGCATGACAGCATTTACTAAGAAAAATGTAGCTGAGAGTGGAAAAGGAAAATAGAGAATTTTATTCTCTTATTATAAAACAAATATATTTAACAAATATGTGGATATGCTTACATAAATATACAAGTAAATATATATATGAATTTGTTAAAAAAAAAAAGCAAATTCTATATGGAGAAGTGTTATATGTTGTAACTAGGAGGAACAAAAAATTCAAAGAACTGGGAGAAAGCAAGTATAAGAATGATAGCCATAAAAACTTCAAAAGACAATGTTTTAAGACCTTAAGACCCGATTAATGGCTCTTAGACTAACAGAGAAGCAGAATTTAGTCAGGGTCAGAAAGAATATTGGGCAGAGTATCACTAAACAGGCTTTAAAAAAAGAGCGTGTGCTGATCACTTTTGCTCTCTTCACTGTTAAATCAGATAAAAAGCTACTACAGCATGGTAACATATCCAGTCAGGAAGCAAAACATTGTCATATATCTCCTTAAACCACTCAGGTCTATGCTTCCTATGCTTCATGGTTAATTTAATTAATAATGATTATTCTTTTAGATCAATCTGTAATGCTTTGTTGTTATTATGTTTGGTTGGTTTTGTGGTGGTTTGTTATTTTTTTTGAACAGAATTAATAAATCTCAATCTGCAGATGAATGTTTCATGAGTAGAAAGGGACTAAATATACTGGATCAACTGGAATAGTTTACTCAGTTCTGCCATTGATATGGACTGTACAGTCTGAATGGTGGAAAACCAGCCCTCCCAACTGGAGGGGGGCCTTTGTTTCTCTGAATCAAACAGTAGGGGGGCTGCATTCCTAAGAAACTGTCATATGTCTAGGTTAATGTGTGCTAGCAATCAAACAACGTTTCCTTCCAGAAAGCTTACTTTCTGTTTCTCTGTTTGATAATGAATGTTTCTTTTGTTTAATGCAAATTGGATTGGGTTCTGTCTGAAGTTCTTGATCGAAAAGCTATTGTGATATCAACAGTGAGATACTCGAGTGCTTGTAGTAATCTTGTGAATGGTTAAATCTGGAAGAACTGAAGAAATTCTTTCTCCATAATAGTGCTGCAGATTCAGATTCCAGGGTCAGAGTGTGGAATGGGAATGATAATGTACTTTACAGTGTCACTTTTGGAGTAAAACATATTCTGGTCTTCTCTCCATTCTCACAGGCACATGATACTGCAGAGCTTCAAAAAATCAGAAGTAAAATCAGCTGGATAGTTGCCTCCTGCCTTCCTAAAAAGGTAAACATATTACAAACACTACCAGGGTCCTCACCTACCTTATTCCTATAAGCAGCTATAAACATCCCCTCCACCCCCCAAATTAGCATCTGTCACTTAGTTGTTTTGGAATGCTGGGTCTTGCAAAGAAAACAAGAATTTAATTTGTTTTCTGGTTGACAACAATTAAGTGTACCCAACCAAAGAAATCAACTAAAATTATTAACAAGCTAACAGCATGCCTATTGCCTGTGGCAACACAAAGCTGATGGATGATGCAGTATTACTCATTAAATGAATCTTTATCTGTGTTTCCTAAAGCTTGAGTGCTAAATACGTTCCTAAAACCATCCGTATCATTGTCATGTTGAACTGCTGCAGCAGCTGATCTGTCACTGCAGAAGCTCTGTTTTGAGCTTAATTCTTTGCTTTTATATTTATTAACAGTTCATTCTGTAATAACATGGTGCAATCCATTGTGAGACTTAAATAAATGGAAGATCCTTCTAGTAATAACCTTGGTAAGGCCAGTGAACTGAACAATACATTTGCTAAATATACAGTGTTCAGCTTATTATCAGCTCCTGGAAATTGCCATTTACTTGCTGATTTCTTTGTCCCTTTTCTAGGGAGAAAGTGGGTTTACTGATGTGGATGCCTGCCTCATTTGCTTCACCAAAATGAGAT
This sequence comes from Scolopax mira, assembly GCA_004320125.1. Lineage (NCBI taxonomy): Eukaryota > Metazoa > Chordata > Aves > Charadriiformes > Scolopacidae > Scolopax > Scolopax mira. The sequence continues at coordinate 208,692 of BJBW01001372.1, forward strand.
AGGGCATGCAGGAGAGAAGGGAGATTTTTGCAAGTAGAACCTACCATGGTGAGTTGGATGTTTTCCCTGCTTCTGCTACAGAATTTCTCAGTGACGTTAAGTGCGTTGCTTAAACCAAACTTTTCGCACAAGTGCTGCTCTTTCCCTGGACTTTGGAAGCACTGACTTTTTATTATGATCTGTTGTTATTATATTTGACATGCATTGTCAATTGTGAGATTCCCCCTCACCTCCATGTTGGAGACTGTGTCTTGTTTTTTTCACTGCTATAAATCCTAATAATTTTTTGATCATAAATTGGAAGTTCAATGCTTAAGGTTCTCAGGATAACAAAATACCTGCTAGACATCAGTTTTCCATTACTGCAAACGTGTGTTTTCTGTCATTGTTCCTTGTGGTGGTGAAGGAGTCTTAACAGAAGTTGTGAAAGTCCATTGTACTGCAGCATGGAAAATGTATCTGCCTTAGTGTCTTCATTTAATGGGTTCTGTTTGTTTATAATTTTGAAGCTTAACCTTGGGTTTGAAATTCACTGTAAACAAATCTTTCAACAAGAATAGAGACTAATGAAGCCTATAGCTTCCTGTAGTTGCATCACCTTTGTCCCTACTCTCATTACAATAATCCTATCTCCCTCTTGGCTTCCCTTCTTTTTGCCTTCATTTCTTCAGGTTTTCCTAGACTCCCACTTCTGTGTTATCCCAGTTCTCACACATGTCTTCTCAGTGCCTTGTAAGGCCACATCAGGACAAGCTTCTAAGTAGAGGCTTGCTGCATGTTGCACACGGAGATAGGCCTGAGCACTTGTGCACCTACAAATATGATAGTTTTAAGTTAATTCAGAAGTAGTTTCAACAACCCCAAATACAATATCTTCTAGGAATTATTCTTGGAACTGTAAGGGAAATTCTTCCTAACCTTTATCAGTGTGAAATTTGAAAACTTTATTGTGACCAGCTTCCATGAAATATGTCAACTTTCTCTATAGTAGTCTGTAGTGCCTTGTGAGATGATCCAGTACTTATGACCTACTAACGTATTGGATCCATTGCAAAACCAAACCTATACAGCATTTGTGAGCTCTACCAACTTCATACAAGGTCTTCATATAAACAGTGATTTGACTACATAGGGTTTAGGGCAGGCTGTTGGGTGGCAAATTTTATTGTCTTCTTGTAGGTGCTGGTTTTACCTGTCTTTGAAATGGTGTATTTTTCTATGAAAATTTTCTGTTTAAATTGGAGATTGTGCTTTTAAAGCCTGAGAATTTTTAAGAATCCAGTTTGATCATGGAGAAGAAGTTGTAACCATTGTCACTTCAAAAGCACTTGTGAGTCTGGACACTGTGCTCAGCATCAACAAGTTTCTGTCTTTCTACTCGGGTGTCAGACTTATTTTATTTGTCCTTGCCAGATCACCAGCACTGAACAGATTGCATTGCTCTGTTCTGCTGGGGCAAAGTCAATCCACGTTAATGGCTTCTTTAATCTTTTAAAAGTGATTATTTTATTTGTGGTAGTGCCAACAGCCAATTCCAGTCTCTTGCTAGTGATAATGGTCAAATAGAGATAAGCATTGTCTGCATAAGGCAAGTTAGACTCTAATCTTTCCACATTTTGTGCCTAATTTAACTGAAAAAAAAATCTGAACTTGGTTCTCAGGAGTCAAAACTTTGCGTGACTTGTCTAGGTTATCTTTTCCAACCTTGATGTCAATAATACCAGTTAGCACCTAATATGCTATTAGCTGTTAACGTGTCTGATCTAAATCAAATCTATCTGATGTGTCTCATCTCTACTGTAGAATTAGATACTTCAGATTTATACTTTTGTTAGATTTCACTTTTTAAGGACCAGAAGAGTAGGAAATTAGAGTAGACCAGGGAATCTGCAGATCTGAAGAAAAAGGAGGAAAAGAAATTATCTCTTATTCCACCTTATATTGCCAATCTAAAAATATTTTGATGGCAAAATTCACTTCTAAGCATCTAGTTATTTCTTGGAATAATTGATCCATCTTGGATTTTAATTTTACAAACTTTACAGAAATTATTTCTCTGCGTGTCCCCTGATGCATGACTTGGAAAAGAAAACTCTGTCTTAGATGTCTGAAGGTTATAGGTGGAAATGCTGTTGTGTTGCTGTCTTGAAGCTGTACCTTGTGCTGTGTAAGCTTTTCAGCTCCTGAAAGAGCTATGGATGTCCTCTGTCTGGGCTTCTGTAAGGCTTTGACACAGTCCCCAACTCTGTCCTCCTCACTACATTGGAGAGAGATAGATTTGATGGCTGGACTTGTTCAGTGGATGAGGAATTGGTTAAATGGTTGCATCCAGAGGATGGTGGTCAATGGCTCAATGTTCAGATGGAGGTCAGTGACAAGTGGTGTCCCTCAGGGGTTCATATTGGGACCGGTACTGTTCAATATCTTCATCGATGACATAGACAGTGGGATCAAGTACACCCACAGCAAATTTGTGTATGACACCAAGCTGAATGGTGTGGCTGATGCACCTGAGGGACGGGATGCCAACTAGAGGGGCCTGGACAGGCTTGAGAAGTGGGCCCATTAAACCACCTGAGTTTCAGTAAGGTCAAGTGTGGAAGGTCCTGCGTCTCGGTCAGGGCAACTCCCAGTATCAATACAGGCTTGGGGATGAAGGCATGGAGAGCAGCCATGCCAGAAGCTGGTACTGGTGGATGAAAAGCTGGATGTGAGCCAGCAATGTGTGTTCACACCTCAGAACACCAACCATATCCTGGGCTGCATCACCAGCAGTGTGGTCAAGTCAAGGGAGGTGATCCTGCACCTCTACTCTGCTCTGTTGAGAACCCCCTGCACTGCTGCTTCCAGCTCTGGGGCCTCAGCATAAGGAGGACATGGATTTGTTGGAGTGAGTCCAAAGGAGGGCTGCAAAACTAATCAGAGGGCTGGAGCACCTCTGCTGTGAGGACAGGCTGAGAGAGTTGGAGTTGTTCAGTTTGCAGAAGAGAAGGCTTTGGGGAGGCCTTATTGTGACCTTTCAGTAGCCAAGGGGGCCCGCTGGAAAGTTGAGGACTTCTTAGCTTTTGAATGTTTTAGCACTTCATCAGTCTACTGCCAGTGGATAAGGGGTAATGGCTTTAAACTAAAAGAGGGAAGATTTAGACTAGATAGAAAAAATTTTTATGCTGAGGGTAGTGACACTCTGGCCTGTGTTGTCCAGAGAGGTGGTAGATACCCCATCCCTGGAAATATTCCATATCAGGTTGGACAGACCTCTGAGTGACCTGATCTAGTTGGAGATGTCACTGCTTATGGCAGGGGAGGTTGGATTAGATGGCCTTTAAAGGTCGCTTCCAACCCAAACTACTCTATGATTCCTACTAAGCACAATGTCTACTTTGGCAAGAGTTTTTTTCTGTTTTGTAAATAAGCCCAAGTGTCTCTTGTCCCCTTCACCCCCCTCCTTTCAGGGTCTGCTCTGGTCTCGTCCTCTGCACAGAATTCTGATAACCTCTAGTTTATTTTACACGTCTTCATCAGACATCTGCTGTCTCCCCCAGGTCTGATAATGGCACCACCTCAAGCATAACAAACTACCACTCACAAGTTTTTAGGAAACTGCCTTTTTCGGGATGTAAGCAGTGTCCCAGAACTTTCCTGTAATGAGAGGTGGTTATCAAGAGAAAACAGATCTCACTTTTAATTTCCTGATGAGTTAATATAACTTGCTTAGAGCAATAAGACAGAAATGTTATTCTGTTTTATTTAAGTGTCATCTTGGCTATTGCTGTGGCAGTATTTTCCGAGAAGTATGTCAGTTTATATAGAGCAGCGGCATTTGGTTTTGCAAAGAACTGGGACACGTTACCTGTCCCTACAGGCAGCTTACACTTAAATTCATCATTTGGCAGTTACTGTTAATTTTAAGGTAATCTAAGACTATGTGCCATTTGATTGTAGTCTCTTTGAATTTCAATATTGAATTTGTTTTAGGAATCCCCTGTTAAGATACAGTTAATAAAGACTAACTGTTGTAGTAGGATACTTGGGCTGCTCTGCCTACTGTGGGTGGAAGTAGAAGTGTGTTTGAATCACAGGCAATGCTCCGTCATTTTGAGACTTAATTGCTAGGTGGATTGGTTATTTTAATAACTGTCTATTATGAGACAATTTTATTACATAATAACAATAATATTGTTGTTGTACGAGGTAGGTATTGTCAGTGGGTGCAAACATGTAGTTTTGCTTTTTCCTATGTAGAAAACAAACATTCTACCTCTGGTATATGCCTTTACAGGTTTCAGTACTTATTTTAACAGTGTGGACTAGACTGATTTTTTCGTGGTCCTCATGAAATCATAATACGTTTGCTATTTCCCAAGAGTAAAATACTCCTAAGCCTTGCTCCACAGTGAGACAGTCAGACTCATGCTCTTTTTTTACAAACTGGTTAAATCGTGGCTTTCACCACTGAACGAAGCCATGTCTGTGAGGCAGTAACTTCACACAGTTTTTCAGGCCAGTGTATCCAAACAAAAATTCCTATCTCGGTCAATTCTGTCCAAGGCGAGTTCTCATGGAATTACAAGAAATTTATATTTGTCTTGAAGATTCCTTTTTCCCGGTAAAGCTGTGTTTTTTCCAAGGCAGGTAGTTCTAGAGCCCAATGAAAAGAATTAAATGTATGCTTTAAAAAAATATGTTCTCACTGGACAGTCCAATCATCAGGATGTATTCTTAAGAAAATGTACTGACTAGTTCAGTTTAGAGCAAGAGACCGTCTTCATCAAAGAAGACCTTAATGTATTGTAATATGAAAATAATCCATATAGAGCAGTGGAAGGATACAGTTTAAACATGTAATGCAATATAAAGATTTTTATAGTACTTAAACACTCCTTTTATAGTTACTTTGCATGAAGTCCCTGAGAATTTGTATTCCATTGTATTTACAATATGATGTGCATATTGGCTCAGTGTCTACAAACTAAGCTAGTAGACAGTGGCTACATGATGAAAATATGATCTTTGTCTTGCCTGAAGTATAACCATTTGAAATAAGGTGATTAGAAACTCCAAGATTCTGGTCTATTAAACCTTTAAAATCAGGATAGTTCAAAACAAATATGTCATCTGTTCTAGATGCTGCATGGGCTCTGTAATAATTTTTTAGCATTGCAAAAGCATACTATAGCCCAAACTAAGTTCATTCAGATCCACATACTTATGTTACTGTAGTTTTGAATTACCTCTTTTGTGAAGACAAAAAGAATGTCAGTAAAAATAGACAAAAACTACCCATACCTTATCTCTCAGTTTTAATAATGTATATAAGGGCAGACAGCATGGATGAAGTTGATACTGTTTGTATAGCTAAACAAAGGAGCCAGTCAATATGTTGACAAAGAAGACAGAACTCCTTTCAAAGAAAATAATTTCCTCTCACGTTTCTTCTTGAACTTTCTCCATTTTTTTCAAGCATGAAAAGCTGACACTGATTTCACAGTGAAGATAAAATTCTTTGGAAAACTTATCTAGAGAGATTAAAATCCTTTTGAGTAACTAAAGTAAGTTTCAGTGTAAATTAGACCAGTAAAATTCTAAAAAAATCTCTTCATGGAGCTGTTAATTCTTTACAAGAGGACTCGATGATATTTAAACTCTTACGAGCTGAAATAAAGTTTGGCAAATAGTAGGTTTCAAAACTGAAAAGTGTCAAACACGCACTGTGATTAAGTCCCAGGCATTTATTTCCTGGTCATGTTTTGCTAAATTTGGAACTGAATCAACATCCTTTGCAGAATGTGTACTGCATGTAATTATGTTCTATATATTATTTCACTGGAGGCTATGAGATTTGGCTGTTTCATTTGTGTTCTTAAGTTATTTATTGTTGCTGTATCATAGAAATGTGGTGTAATAAACTAACAAATGTCTTATTTGTCTTATTAAACAGGCAAAGATGAAAACGATGTCTTATTAAAATATTTTGTTTGAAAAGTTGTCTAAGTAATTGGGTAAATTTTCATGGTGAGGTAGTTCTGTTTTGATAGGGAATGATTTTTCAGTGGTTATTGTTAACAGAGATTTTAATACATACAAAGAAATTGTTTCAATAAATTTTTTTCATTGATTGTGAAAGCATCTACTGAATTGCTTCATTCTATGATGGAGCGAGACAATTTGTTAAATTCTGATTCTTGTGATGTTAAAAATATTTTCAAGGGGAGACACCACCTAAGAGGAAGCCAGTTGTCTCTTCTCTGTATCTTTTACGGGCTAAAGCCATGCTAGTCACTGCCCCTGGTTATCAAGAACAGCTTTTGTTGGCAGAAACGGCAGGATCTTAACAATACTAAGGGATGTGGGTGTGTTCTTGAATGTCATCTGACTTATATACCATACTTCTTGTGAAACAGGTATACTCTGTCCGTTGCTGAGGTTGGAACCACTCATGAGAACAAAAAAAAACAACACAGTCGATGAGTGTCGAGTTACTTTATCTGTTGTTTTAAATTTTTTGCAGTATAGGAAGGACAAGCGCTGGTGAAATTCCCAGTATGCCTCTTAAAAATAACAGAAAAATATGTCTTATTTGTTAGAAAGAAATAAGAAAAGGGCATAACACATTCTAGTATTTATGCAGATGACTTTTATTTGAAAGATGGACCTAAGCAGAGCTGTGTGCCAAATAGCTTTTGGCTTCCCAAAAGTTCAGCTTCCAAAAGTCCAGCAGTTAGAAAAAAGGATTATTTAAGTGATTAAATTAGTTTGTTAAACAGTCTCGTAGTGACAACAGAGATGCACTGTGCCTCTTAATTCCCAGGGCATGTTCTTGGACCAGTGAGACCCAATTTATCTTGCAGCTATTGATAAGTAGTTATAACAGACAACTTCTTCAAGAAAGGAAAGAGATAAAATTACTTCTGCTGCACAGGAAAAGAAAAATCTCCCTTTCCTGCAATATAAGGAAACACTAATATATGCATATTTAGTATTTAATTGTTGATACAGATATTTAAATGCTACAGTACCATTTCTTGTAATGTCTGAATTCATCCAACTTGTTGAAAAATTGATTGCAATATTTAAGTGATATATATATAACAGAGTACTTTATATGATGTAATTTTAACCATCTTCCTGGAATTAAGAACCTAGACTCCCCAAATAGTTAATGGAGATTCAAAAACACAGCTAGAACACCTTAATAGAGCCTGTTTATTAACCGTCCAGGGAGAACTTAAAATCTCCATTTGTGGAATAACTTTTTCAGTTACAGACTAGGGGTTCTGAAATTCTTGCACTGTGTTTTCCCCATCTCTTCGTAAGAATAAAGGCTGAATAAGTGGGTAAACCTCCAACTCTGCCATTGGGATCTACATATTGGGGTTATACTGAGCTGGAAATGAAGTTTTGAACTCGAACATCACTGGATATTGTCAGGCTAGCAACTCAGAGGCATGCAGTCCTGAACTGATACCAAGTGTCATGGAAAGGGGATGCTTTTCTAGCAGCCTCTCTACTGCGACTTGCACTCATCCATTTCTGTGTATTGTTCTTCCCATTCCCCCTGAAAGCATTGTACAATTCAAAAAATAGAATTGTCAAAGTTAATTAAATTTTTACAAAATTTGTGAAACTCTGTGGCTGATTGAGAAGTCTGAAACTAGAACCATACTGTTTTCTGTGTTGTTGGACTGGGCACTGGGCCCCAGAAGTTTGGGGTGTTAAAACCCAGAAGTCTAAAGAAAATGACGTCTGCTGCTCACAGAACAATTTCCTGCAAAGCTGATAGGATTTTCCAAATAAGATTTTTATATGTGGAATTAATGTATTGGTTCTGTGAATGCAGAGATGTTGACTGTGCCTGTAAGCATGCTGGTATTTGTACACTGTTATTAACTAAAGTTAGATGGATGGGTCCAGGCAAAACATAAGAGATTGGCACCTGCAGCATTGAGAGCTGCCTCCTGTTTCTGAAAAAATATTGGAGCCATTTGTAAATCCGGAGGGTTATAAGACTGTGTGTTGCTTCTTATGCTTATTCTTGTTAGTGCAGCTTCTGGTGTGCTCCTGTATTGAACTTTATTCTTAACATTCACAATCAAAATGCTGGATTTATTTTTTAAGGCCTAGTGCCCTTGTGCAAGAATACTGGATATTCTTCATTGAAGCAGTGCAGCAAATTGCAACTGATGTATAAAACTTAAGTATTTCTCTTCACTTTACACTATTTCTGTTCAGGGTAAATAGTATATGTTGTGCTGGTTGATATTATAGTCACCTTACTCATGTCCAGGAGAAAATTGCCAAGCCTAGAAGTGACAGCAAAAGTGCTGTAAAAAGTAAACCCCAAATTTCATCTTTATGCCTCTCCATAGAGTCAGCAAAGTTGCTGAAAAAGGTTTCAGTGTTTTTTCAGACTGCTTGGAGTATAGATGTGGGAGAAGAGAAATAGCTGCAGTTCATCCCTGCCCTTCGTCACCATTAGCATTCTGTCCATCATGAAACGGAGAATACTGCTGCTTGATTGACTGGTTCCTCAAACTGAAAAGCAAGAGGTTTTTCAAAACATTTTTAAATAAGAGAAAAGCTGACTCAAATGAGCAAATATTGCATGTATTCACTGTCTGGCAAACTGATTTAGTGGAAAGTGACAGACATACACAATAAAAGCATATTTTTTCAAATAGGTTTCTGCAAAACTGGGAAATGAGAGTAACGCTGTTTCTCCGTTTCTTGTGCTGTGGTTGGTCACTCCTTAAGCCAGCATTTTGATTAGCTCATTTTGCTGCTTTTTTACAGGTGATGGAATAACATGGTTTCAAGCAAAATCAGGTGTTTTGGTTTGGTCTGGTTTTTTGTTTTTTTCCCCCTTTTATGCAGCTTATAGTCTTGGCTGTTTGAGCATCTGTCTTACCAAACAGTACTGATGTGTTGTTGTGGTACCAGCTCCCTGCAAACCCTCTCCCAGCTATTTCTGTTTCCTATAATGCCTAACTGAAATTATAGATAATCACTGAAATCATTCCTGTGCCACCTCCACATCTGTTTATTTTGAACCCATAGTAAGAGGATTCGTTCTTTCTCCCTTGCTTTTCTGGCAGACCTGCTGGTCAGGGAGAACAATTTTCTGCCATGCGTCTTTGAAAATTTGTAATGAATTGATAGTGTGTGTTGTCCAACATGATGATACATATTTTCTAAAACGATAGCAATGACTCCCAATCAGTTTGCGTTTAGCTTCAGATCAGCAGAGGAGTTTCATCAATGTGTCTTTATTTTAAAGACAAAAATTTAATTGTGTGGAAGATGGTGTCACTTTGGATAGCTTCACGGTATTTTTATTTTATGGATCTGTCTCCTTTCCAGGGCTTTTTTGTTATATGAAAAAAAATACAGGTATTTTTGAAATCAATGTTTGAGATGTTTAAAAAAAATTATGTAAATAATTCCTTCTGCAGTAGATTGAATGGAAGGATTTTTGAGCTGAAGGTTGCAGTAAGCTCTGCAAAACATGTTCTAATTCCTTAGAGTGATGTTGTCATCATGTTTGGCGACTAAGGCTCAAGGAGAATACAAAATCTTTTGCATTTTCCCCTCTTTTTTTCTATCTAGTAGTCTGTGGTGAATATTTTGTCTCAGAAGATACTGTTCTTCATTTAGTTTACAGGCACTGTTTTCATAGGTGAATTTGGTACATAATTTGAAAAAAAACGGCACTGTTATTTTCTTTAGTTGTTGCCTGTAGACATTAATATTCAGTGTGGTGAATGATTTTATTCCCCCAACTCCAGGCTTATTTTGCAATCAGTAGCAATTTCCATTTTTTTTCCTGGCTTTCTAAATTTCCTGTTTCGCACACTGATATTTAACCTCAACTGTGTCCTGCTTTTTAGAGAATGTAATAATAGATGATGACAACAGTGGCAATTAGAACTAATGGTTTGCTTCTTAGAGATGTTGAATATCCATGAATCCTGTTGAGGTTGGTCAGAACTGATCAAAAGATCTCAAAAATCAGGCTGCACTATCTTAACATCAGTCCTCAAATATCTGTTGGTTGCTAATGCTGGTTTTGTGTGTGTACAATTCTGTACCTTTCGCTATAACACTTTTCTTGATTCATCAGCTTCCAGTTTTCCTTCTTGAGCCTATTGTCTGCTTATTAATTAAAGAATTAAAGGAAAACGATAAATGTACAATAATCGAAATATATATTAAAATTATAATTATGAAATAATAGAGATTATACATTTTTACAACTGCAGGGGTAGCTATAGCTTATTTGTGGTGAGCAAAATTACAGATTGTTACCAAATTTATTTGACTAAATGAAGAAGGGAGTTTATTGCTGCTTTTTGTATTTTCTTTAAGTTTTCATGAACAGCCATTCTTATACTAGATAATTTCACAGTAAACATTTTGCTTGAACAACGTATAGTATACTGATATGTATAAGCATAATTCTGACAAGGAGTTGCAACACAAACAGAAACAGATTCCAAGAAAACTGCAGAGAATTGTACAGTACTACTTTGCTTTTATTTTAAAAAAAGATCTGCATGATTTGTGGTTTTATTTAAAAAAAAACACACCAAAACCACATCAAAACCTAACCAAACCAAAAATCCACCAAAAGAACAAAACCCCATCTCTTTGGTAAGCCTGGACAAAGTGACAAATGACCAAGCTTGCTGTTCTGTTATTTCACTGAAGAAAATAGTTTTCATCTCTTCTGGTGTTCCCTCAGGATATCTCTAATTTGAGCTGAAGCGTTTCTCTGACAAGTTTTGAAAAATATATTTAGCATATGTCTTGTCTTCTCTAATCACTTCTATACTGATATTTCACAGCGGCATATAAGTTAATATATGCTTCTCATATGAGCTGGACTAATTAATACTGCCAACACCCTCAGGGGATACCACACTCCACTTGAGTGAGTTTCAGTTAGTTTTAGAACAGATCATAGTCAAATCAGCATTATGGAACTCCAGATGTGTGGTGTGAGATGGCCTGTCAGAGGGCGACTCCAGTCCCTCCTTCTGGCAAGTTCCTCAATAGCACGTTTAGCTGAGAAAAAGGGCCAGAATAGGGCAATCTGAAGCTTTGCCTCTGCTAGAAGTTTGCTGTCAGAAGTAGCATCGCAAACCCATCTTCTGCAGGTAGGTCTGATCTGTAGGTCAACCATGATTTGATTTTGTCAATTACAGCACTTCTCTAAACAAATTAATTTATGCCATCAGGCACATGTTTCAGTTGTTGGTCACAGAGAAATTCTCCCTCTTTGGGAAATGTTTTGTATGGTGACAGAAGTCTTTCATGCAGGCCGACTTGAGGTGTTCGGCATATTGCCAGGTGTTCCTTAGACATCACTCCTCACATGGAGCTATTTCTTTCCCTAGAACTCCAAAGAGAGATCTTTCCAATTTCAGTAGGATGTCTCTCAGCAATTTCTTCAGGACTTCAATGTTGGTACTTTTCTGCTTAGATATTGAACATTTTCCCCTTCTGTTGAGTAAACATTGAAAATAATGCTCTTACACCTTTCTGTCTTCCCTATCCTGGCAGAAAGTTTTAGAAATAACCCATAATTGAAAAAAATATAGTGTTTTTCACTAACCCTGATACTAAATTGCAGATTTTTAACATAGGCAAAGATTCCAACAATTGATTTATAAGAATTGTGTTTTAATGCTGCTGTAGTGACTGTAGGAATTACTTTCTTCAGAGTACTTAAAACAGGTTAGTATCCATTTAAGTGATTACAGTTGTATTTCAGTTCTCTCTCCATGTGAAATGCGATGCATGTCCTTCACTGAATGACTTTGCTACAACTTGGCATCCCGAGCTGAGGAGATGCTCAAGACCAAGGTTCTGCCCAGCTACACGACAAGCTGTGGCTGCTCAGTTGCCAGCATTGCCGTGGAGTTTTTCAGTGGCCTTTAGTGCTGTGTCTGTGATATGTTGCTCTGTACTCTTCGGATGGGAGGAGGAGTGCTTTCTCTCTAGATCTGTCTGATTTCAAGAGGGTTTCAGTTTTCTTAATAGGTATTCCACAGACTGTCAATTACTTATGTAGTTTAAGTGAAACACGTGTTGTGATACTTTAAATTATGCATCTTCAGAATGTTGTGAGATGAATCATTCTCCATTCCATATCTCATACCTTTATATTCTCTTTTGCTTGTCTAGTTCTAAAAATCTTTGCGATGACATCAGAGCATAGTGTTTAGTGAGAAAAAGAATTAAGCCTTCTATTATTCATGGTTCAGTTTTCCAAACTAAACTGAGGAATTTAGTGTTTCACAGAAATGAGGATGGGAGTCACAGGGCCAGGGGAAATTACCGGTTTTGCTGAATAGTGTGTCTGTGTGAGCTCTTTGCTACTGTAGCTTATCTAGCTGCCTTTTAACACTGAGCTGGTGTGCTTACTGTGGAATTCCAGCACGTTACATGAGTTCCTGGCAAGCTAGTAACTTGCTATTCTTCCTATGTTAGCTACATCTAAGGACTTGCTTTTAGTACATAATCTGAATCTCAGAAGTTTGATTCTGCCATTATTTTTAGTGTACTTATGAGAGAGGGAGCTTTCCCATCAGTCTGTCACTGCAGCTGTGGGATGAACCAATTGGTGGGATCAGTATTTTTCAAGGGAGTATGGAAAAATCACCATTTTGTGTTTTGCCTTGATGCGAGGAGTAATACAAAATTAAGAGTAACAGACAGTCAAGCCTTGTGTTTAAAATAGCAGCTGAATTGCCTACATCAAGGCATGAATATGCTCAAGACTTCTTTTTAAGAAACTATACTGAACTCCTAATGTGTTGATGGTGCATTTGACATACAATTAAGCATTTGAACCTTTCCGTAATCTCTGTGTACAAGAAGATAAGGGTTATAAGGGATGGTCTGAGAATTGTATCCATAAGAGTATTTATACAAAGCTTATAGTGCTAACACTTTTGATGTCCTTTAAGCTTCTGGCTTCATATACCTTTCAGCTCAATCCACTGCACGCATTTTCTGAGTCAAATGAGCATAAGCCAAGAAGGGGAAAAACATGTTCCATGTCTCATATGGCAGAACCCCTGGTCACGGTAAATTAGAATTCCTCTAACTAGAGGAGAAATGTTTTCCTTCTTCAGTAACTTCTGTGTCAGACTATGGAGATTTAGGAAATAAAGTGATAGATGTTTCTTATGCAGTGGTTACAAAGAGGTTTCAAGTGATGAAGGTTCAGTACAAAGAGAAAGGCTGCTTGTGCTAGTAACCAGACCATTAATTTTATTCTGTATATTTACATTTGTGTATAATTTGTCATGGACCAAGCTGTGGTCATATGGGGAGCATTCTTCAATTTGTATGGGGAATACAACAGCCAGAGTAAGCAATATTTAAGGTTGATCTTAAACTGGATATTTGCAGCAGCTGACCTTAACCTGACCTTATGCTGTAGTCAGGACATAAAGAGAAGGGAGAAGACTCCTTCAGAAGGACTATTCGTGATAACAGAATTAAGTTCTTAAGATCTGAAGTTATCCTTGATGTTCAATTCCTCCACAGATTATGGTGATAATCTCCTATATGATAGTCAGGTGCATGTCCTCTTGTAAGGAAGAATTTGCATTTCACAGAGTGACTGAAGAAATTATTGGCAGGGATAGCAGTAACTGCTCTAAATCTCACTGCAAGTTATGTACAAGCTGGAGTTTATGCATACGGTATAATCAAGTTAAAGATAGTCTTCAGTGAAATACATAAAAACTATAAAAAAACCCTAACCCAGGAAACTAAATAAATTCTTGAAGCTGACGTGTGTGTGTGTGAGAGAAATGCCAAAAAGGGCTGAGTTACATGTATTTATTTCCTTGTGCCCTAACAGTTGTAGTATCCATGGTAATCTTTCAGATAGCTTCTTTACGACAGCAAACTAAATGGAATCATTTTTAGCATAGTTTACATGGTACATTGTGATTTGCTAAAAAAATGTATGTACTGCAAGCAGATGCATTAAGCCCTCTTTCAGTTGAAGAAATAGGAAGGGTGTTGGATGGAAAGGGTTTATTTTTCTGTGCAGCTGATGCATTGATTGAACAAAACTGTATAAATATTTCAGTCATTGCTTGTTAATATGCAGCTGAAAAAAGGGACATATGTTTAATGCTTGATTATTTTCAGGGCAGTCATAAAATTACGTCTCCTTAGGAGAAACACCATCCTTTGATTTTGAAGGCTTCATAACAGTCTTTAGTTATTTCCCCATAGCTAATAGGAGTTTTGTAGTGGAGATAATTCAGGTTGTTAACATGGTGTACATGGAAATGTTGAGGCTTATTCACACTCTATGGTTATTTCTATCCCTTGCAGTTGAAGTATCTTTGAAAGTGTTATTGCTATTTAAAGTTACTTTTGTAAGTTGATGAGGGTTTTGCAGTTTTGGGTTTTTTTTAAGTTCTGTGAAGGTGATAACAGTGAGGGTCATATGGGCAAGTGCAGTTTGACTGCTGCTTGTATTTCCTTTTCAATGTATGACATTATTCTTTTTATTTTATTCTGATCTTTAAAATAATCTACTACTGTAGGAGAATATCCTTGATGTGGTACTTTCATAAGTAAGTTCCAGCAAAGAATTGTAGATAATTTGTTGGTCAGATGTATGATTCTTGCATGAAAATATATCACGGTGAAGGAAACAAAAAAAAATAATCTTGGAATCTTATGAAGTAGTATATATTTTCTCACAAACCCTTCGTGTTACAGTTGAATTGTTATACAGACAGAATTTTTTACATAAGGGCTGTTATGCACTGGAGATTCACTTCTTTCCATATGTATTGTAGGAGTTAATGAGAAATAATACAATGTTCTGTTTTCATATCATAGCTCTCACAAATTCATAAAAATGTGTACCTTGTTATATTTCTGCCTGTTTTAAAAGCATTAGTGAAATGTTTTCCATGACGAAAGGGGTTGGGCAGGTATCTGTTAAATCCTGAGTTTGATAAATTTAGGTTCAGTTACAAGCCTCTGAGTTTTGTGAATGCAATAAATAACCAGAAACAGTAAAGCTGATTCTAAGTACCTTTTAAAATAATAAGGTGAAGCTTATAGTAATTGGACTATGTATTTGCAAGCAGCAGAATTTAGATTTAAGACATAGGAGTAGATTATATGTAGACTATATGTAAAGAGAAATGCTTTTTCTTTTAGAAATGAAGAAATCCTATTAAATAGTCTTTCTTCATGTGTTTGTCCCTTTTTTCTGTGAAAGAAAATGGTTGTCCTAATTGAGTCTTATCCTGGTTAATTCTTCACTAGTTCATTACCTTAGATTTTTTGATAACTTCTGAGAAGAAAAACATCCAAAGATGTATTTGAATCTTAAGAAAGAGAATTGTTGGAAGAATTTTTAAGTATAAATTAGCATTTTCATGTAGGATAGCCATAAGGATATTTTTGCACATTCATAATTAATAATTTTTTTCCTAATTGTTTGGGTTGTGCCTAAGTAATCTTAATGCAAAGTGTTGCATATGGTAATTTATCTGCATTGAGAGAAGAATCCATTTGGCTTCTAAGGTTAAAGGTAAAGTTTATTTTTTGCCACTGATTATTATTCAAATAGCATAGAATAAGTACAATTATTAATATACTCTTTTTTTTTTTTCCCAGATTTCTCAGGGTCCAAAGTTTTGCTTATTCATACCTTCTACTGTTGCAAAAATGGATTATGTTTCTCACCAAAAGCCAGCAGCATAATGCCCATCTGACATATGCCTCAAGGAACTCTTCTTTAAAGTCTGTTGTAAGTATGTCAAATTAAAAAGTTGCTTAGCGGTAGCTTTCTACTTACAGCTCAAGAATAAGCAGCCTTAGCAAGAGAACTAACCTTAGCAGCTTGGCTCTCCGTAAGCGGCTGTATGTTCTGAGAGGAAGGCGTAGGAGGATGGGGCAGAGCAGGGCTGTGGTGCTTCCCACCCGCTGGCTATGGCCAAAGCTGACCCCCACAGGGGACAAACCAGAAGCTATGGGGCTGTGTGCGAATACTACGATCGGCAAGATTATCTGCATTGTAAATGAAGATGTAGGCTCCTGTTGCTATGACAATGAATTTTAGAATTCGCAGTGTTGAAACAGGGGGCTTAATACCTGGAAATGTAAGAAATGGGAAGTGGTTAAGCTGGTCTTAGCTGTATTGGTGGTTGAGCCGTGTGTATGTCCTGGGGCTTGCAGGCCCAGGTGTCTCACTTTTAACCCAATGCAAACTTGCAAAAATTAATGAAACTCCATGTTATGTATGTGCAGTAATGGTTACCCAGATATCTTGCTTTTTATGTCCTGAACTAAATTTTATGCATGCAGGTTATACAGCATATGCTTTTGAGTCAGAAAACTGTGTTAAGAGTAGAGTTTTGGCCAGCATACCTTCTTTATTTGAAAGAAGGATGATATTTGGAGGAGTATGTTCACTATTTGGAAACAATATCTTCTTGCAGTGTCAACAAAAATTTGCACATGAGGAAAATGAGGGGAAAAGTAAGGAAAAAAAATTCTGAATGAGGAAAAAAAGACCTAGGTTGTTCATATTACTTCTGTAGAGATGTATTCTCGTGGAAGAGATGCATGTTACGTAATGAAACTGTGCATTTAATAAGAGACCTCGGATTAGGATTTGAAACTCTAATTGCTAATTGTTATATTTCAGAACAGTATAATACTACCTATGTCTTTATCAATCTCCCAGATAAGATAATAATTGGTACTTAATTTGATTTAAAACTAAGGTCTTTGTTTTAGAGAAATTAAATTTTATCAGTAGCATTACTGATTACTCTTGCACTACTGCTTTCTGCCAGAATACAATTAACACACTATTAGGGCCCTTGTGAATAAAATGAGGGAAACACTGTGATTGCCTTACCGTTGTTCTTTTTATCTGTTGTTCTGTATGAAAGCAAAGAGAGTATAACAATGATGGTGGTTTATCCAGAAAAAATATTGATGAAGCGCTCTAGAGGATCTTTACCTCTTGTCTTCTGCTTGGTGCTGTATTTTGACTCTGGACCCCTATTTCTGTAGTCTTCTCCTTTATCTGACATTTTTCCCTCTGAGAACCTAATCATTCTGGAGTAAGAACAGTAGCGCTGTGAAAACACTCTGAAGCTCCATAAAAACACAGTTGTAAAAACGCTCCAGTAGAAGGTCTGAGCAGACAAATGAATCTCCCTGTGCAAGTGTTTGACTTGGGGCTGGTGCTGGGCTTTTCTCTGGGCTGCTGTCAGCAGTGGGGTGCGAGTGAGGGTTGTTACTGTGACTGTAGCTGTTCTGGAACATTTTATGGGGGCTTGGTTGTTTTTGAGTATCTCCAGCCTTCAGTAAGGTTTCTCCAGTGGGAGTGTGTCATAGCTCTTAAACACAGCATGATCTTTTCAATTTTTCCTCTTCTATTTTCATTTATCTTAGCCTCCTATAATAGGTTATAACCTCTAATTCTTAAATAAATCGCCTCAAGATTTTGTGGTGTCCTCTATCAATAGTTCTAGCTGCAAATAATTCAAATAAATAAGCAAATATTAGGTGTTTTAAATAGCATTTCTGCAGCATAGCTGCACTTTTAAAATACTTCTCAGTTGGTCTCTGAACTTTGGTGATATTGTTCCTAGAGCTGAACTTAAAATAGTTGAACAATTCTCTTCTCTTGAATAATAGCTCTTCTTCGATGGTTCCCATGGGGGTTTAGTGTGTTAACTGAGAATTCTTCAGCATAGCTTCCCTCCATTCTCTATTTTTTTCACTTCATGTGCATGTATCAGTTCAGGGCTTGTCTACAAAAGATACTGAGGAAAATTGATGCAAGTCAACCAAATGTAGGAATTTAAAGACGGCAGCTTAAATCCCCCAAGTCTCTGTGTGCGCTCTCCCGTTCATAATTAAAGTTGCCTCCAGTGAAATTAGTTTAATTTCAAGCCAATAACTTTGAAGCCAAACCAAATTAAGGCCATGTTTTATTCCCAGATAAAAGTGTTTGCAAAGGAGTTTAATGGACATGGACAAATCCAGTTAAATTAATTTTGGTTGATTTTCTTGAATTCCATTGTGTAGACGAAACCTTAGTCTACACTAAGGATTGCAGGTTCTCTCATTTGTTCTCTCCCTCTCTTTCTCCAGCTTTTGCTCTCATAAGTCTGTTATTTTTATACTTGGGGAGGTAGATGGCCTACAGTTGTGCTACTGGCTAATGTATTGTTATAAAGTCTTAACACTAATCGTGTTATCTTATGTGTTTTGAGAGTCTACATTTTTAAAATAACGTATAAGTACCCCGCAATGTCATCAGGTCTAGTGCACATAACCTTTTTTTAGGTTATCATCATTTTGGCTGCTTCAACTGATACCTTTTAATTCATCACTGTGTCAAGATCTTATCCATCCAGCAACTTTCTAAAACATTTTGTACAGATTTTGCAGAACTGGGTGATGTTACTGCAAATAAGTTGTGACCACATGTCCCTTCTACAGTGTAATTATGCAGTGCTTTGTAATAGAGGGATTTGCCATTCTGGTGGCAGAACTCAGTCAAGTGCAGCTAATTTGAATGGAGTCAAATTAAAGGTGCTTGTGTGCCTCAGGAGCTGGTCTTCCTGTCTCAGTACAAAGGCTTTATGGAGCATTTCGGTGATGTGTCCAATAGCTTAACTGGTACAGTTTGTACAGATATATTTCCTGAATAATATTTTGTTTCTTTCCCTGGAGTTCTTTGAGCAGCATGGCCTTAGTTTTACAAAGCAGATTGCAAAATCTAGGTCCACTTCATCTGTGATACATGTGTATAATACACATTTAGGTCTATGGGAGATGTTCTTCTGACTGTGAGGATAAAAACTGTCTTTCATCTTTCTGTTCTTGGCAACTAAAACTTAAAGTTATTTGAAGATAAAAGTATGTTTAAAACAAAACAATCATAAGGCTGGCAAAGTAGTCATAGAAACATAGAATGGTTTGTGTTGGAAGGGACATGTAAGATAATCTATTTCCAAACCCCTGCCATGGGCAGGGACACCTCCTACTAGAGCAGCTTGCTCAAAGCTGGCCTTGAACATCTCCCGGGATGGGGCATCCATAACTCCCTAATTCAGGGTTAATACAGAATGTAGGAGTAAAATACTTAAGAAATATACTCTTTTTTAATTGCCCTTTAAAATCCTACATTATAGGAGTCCAGGAATAAATAGCTATTATTAACTTAAATTATTAAGTCTGTTGTGATCCAAGAGAGCTGTTCTGAGAGTGTTTGGCTTAAGAGGCTTTATGCATTATGTGAAAAAGCTGCTTTGTGTACAGTGGTTCATGGTCAAATTTGAATTTCTGCTGGGGTGGAGCATCTTGCTGGTAGGTAGCATCAGTGCCATGCAAGTTAGGGCAAAACTAGAGAGATTTTGTACAAGTTGAAGTCCTGGAATCTCTGGGAACAACAAAATCACTGAAGAGGGAGGTGGGATGTCCTGAGTGAAGAGAAAGTGGGGAGTATTTCTTTGAAACACGTTTTGTTGTCTGTCAGTCAGTCACCCAAGACTCTTGTTAGGATACAGAGTGAGCTTCCATTTTAATGTGTTTGAGACACTGTGTGTCTTTCCAACTGAAGTCATTGTGTCTAGGAAAAATCTGTCTTGAGAACATAGGCATTTTCTGGAAAAGTTGATGTCAGAATTTCTGTCCAAGCTTACTAGCTGTGAAAGGGTTGACTTCTATTCTGTTACAAGAGAGGCCCACAACTAAATATTTGTCCCAAGATACTGGCCTTAGTAGCTGGGTAGGCATGTAAAGCCAAACTGCACTGTCAGTGAGAGAGAACCTTCATGACAATGAAGCAGAATAGTCAGTCATGCTGACGCACACGAGATTAAAAAGTGTAAAGGCATCTGCAGCAGACAGTTTTGAAGTGTTAAGGCAGTGTTATCTTCCATACTTCTACATCTCTTTCGCCAGTGCATGATCCCAAGTGGTATTTTCTGGCTGGTAGGGATCAGCAGTTACAAGTGAAAGATGGGAAGGCAGGATTTGCAAGGTTGTCAAGCCTAAATATTTTCTAACGCTTCAAAAGAAGATAAGGTGATGGAACAGCTCTGGTCACCCATACCAAAAAATTCAATTATGCTGGATGGTACCAGCAAGATGTCATCCTGGTGCAAAAGAAAAATAAATTGCAAGATAGATAGTAGTGTGTCGGAACATGCCTGTACAGTTTATTGAGGTGCTAATTTAAGACCTTGGAATTTGGGGTTTTGGTTGTTTTTTTAATATATATTTGCATTTATGTATGGGACATTGATATTACTAGCAGACTTGATTTCTGCCACCTTACTAATAGAAATAAAGTATTCTTTTACCTTCAGCTTTCATTCTCTGAGCATAGCCTAAGAGGAAGAAGAATTGATTTGTGCTATTCCATGTGAATCTGAGAGAAAAAGCACATGTCAGATCAATAAATAAATCTTACAGTTAGCAAAAAAAGCCACATCTCTGCTTTCCTGTGACCATGCCGTAGTCTGTCAGCAGAACACTTCTATCTCTAGCTGTCCCCCTGTCATGTAAGAGAGGTTTTTAGTTTTGTAAATTATATTTTTTTAAGTCTAAATTGTGAAAAAGGCATTAAAGACCAAGGAGAATACTAAGTACTATGGCAAACAAAGGAAAAATGATCATGTCAAAAGCTGGATTGCTCCTACAAGTAAAAGGCTACAACTGTCTTTGAACAGTTGGCATTACAGCCCGACTTGCAGAGAGCAGTTTAGCCTGGCCTCAGCTGTGGATTCCAGGTAGAAATATGGACTGAATGGTAGTGATGCAGGCTGCAGCAGAGTGGGTCTAATTTAGTTACTAGAGGGGAAATAAAAACAAAAGGAAAAAGCTCTTTAATCTTCTGCTAGGATACTTGGGACTTCTAGAATACCTTGGAAGTGCTAAGGCAGCTGGTTCGTATCAGTCACAATTGTCCATCACGCTGCCTGGGACACTGAAGTAGCACAGACTTTTTATCCCTGTTTTGGGTGGGATCTTGGCATGTGCTTAAAACTGGGTTTTTGAATCACTGCTGTCACTGATCGCTACAAATTTCAATGATTTGTACAGAAGTGCTTTAGATAAATGTGACTCAACATGCGCTTAAAGTTTACACCATACTGTTACAATTCTGTAAAACATCAATGAAATTTTCTCATTTTCTCATTGCACATCCTGACACTTCAGGATGTTGTGTAGTACTTTACATGTATTTATGTAGCTCTGTTTTTTAAAATAATCCAGTGTTTTCTCCCTGGCTTCTAAGGAAAGATTGTTCCCAATGCTTGTGTCACTGGGAGCCCTGTCTCTTATTTCCAGACTATAGTTACTTGTGATTTGGTGCATTTATGATGAGCAGTCTCAGTCCAGTTCAGAACCTTGTTTCATTGGCTTTGCAATCCAATCTTTGTCCAAAGATAAAAATCTGAACTTCTGATGATCTATAGCCTTTCATTTTGCTTGTTTCAGTCTGAGGTGATTTCTCTGAAACATATTACTGAACTGGCTCCCAGTATTCCAGGAGAGGCTTTGCCAACATCTGTCTTCTGTTTTTATCTTCCAGTTCCACTTTGAATATTGGAAAACAGAAACATGTCTGTGTGAGTAATTGTTTCTGATTTTTCCAACTGTTTCTTGGACGCAGACCTGACTACAGGTCAGGTTTATATCTGTACAGAAATAAAAATACATGTGTCTAATCAGAAAGATAGAAGTCCCCAGCTATTCAGGGGAACACTGAAATAAAACATGATTGAAGCATTACTCTGAATACAGAAAGCTTACTGACTGAGGTTGTAGTGTGCTAAATAATATTGAAGTTAACCCAAATAAAGTGTAGGGAGCAATTTCACATTGGAAATGAGGTAGTCTTCCTGTTGGCAAACCACAGTACTTACAAGATTGTATCTTCATTGGTGCAAAAACTTTAGAAATTCAATGTCATTCCTTTCAGATACTCTCGGCAGAGCATTATCTTTCTGTATTGCAGATTGGTCCTGCATCTTAATATTTAATCACCTTTTTATAGGGGTATCAGTTGCTTGGAACAATTAACTGCTCTCACATACATGATATTCTTACTAGGCAATCTGAAAAGCTGAATGCCTACTTTAACTACCAGTTCCCTTAAAGCTTATGTTCCCCTCCTAAACAGATCTTCTCTAATGAACTTGATTGTTTAATTACAGTTTTTTCTTAATAGTTTTTATCTTGTATATGAACGTTTGGTAAATTGTTGTCTAATGAAAACTGGAGCAACTTTAGAAATGCAATAACAAAATAAAAACTCTTTGGATTACTAGAAAATTAAAGTCTCTGTGAAATTGTAAGTGAATGCATTTTGCATGCAGAAAATAAGGAGAAATTCTACAGCCTGAGCTCAAAAAATGTAAATGTTTCACTGAGAAGAAATGGTCTTATTTGGTGCATTGGTTCAATTTGCTGATATTGTCAAGATTGTAGAATTATGACATTCTCCATCAAATATGGTGTGTCAGAAAGAATGACTTTCACAGTCTGGAGCTGTGCAAAATCAGGGTCTTTCTGCCTTCCCCACCAAGCATGAGTGTTCCACACAGGAGTGGACTGTGCTGTATGTTGCCAAAGCAGCTGAGAGGAACCAGTAATGTTAATGGGCATTTGGCATTGTCACACTGCAGGGAAATTAAATTAAGTGTGGGGGGACTGGTGTAATGCAATTGGTGAGTGTGTATCCACTGGCTTCCTAGAGCACTGAGCCTGGGCATACTGCTAATAGTGCTTATTTCATCCTTGGAAAATTATGAAAGGTCAAAGTTGCAGTTCAATCCCTGTTATCTTCCTGAGGGTTTGTCCACAGCATGCTGTTCGTGTGTGTTTTTTTCTGTTCCTCACTTCTGTTTTGTCAGCTATTTGTATTCCGGAGGCACAGGATTTATGGTTACACGTTTGCTTTTGCTTCATTAGTTAGCACTATGCATCTTTTCCACCTGTTTGGAAAAAAAGTCTTTACCCTGGAGCGCCATGCTGCCATCCAGCGAGAGCTGGGCAAGGAAGAACCTCATGAGGTTCAACAGGGAAAAGTGTAGGGTCCTACACCTGGGGAAGAAGAATGTCAGGCACCAATACAGGTTAGGCGTGGACCTGCTGGAGACAACTTCTGTAGAGAAAGATCTGGGGGTTCTGGTAGACAGCTATCCCAGTTTGAAGTAAAACCAAACCAATTTTGTGTTCTGTAATTTTACATTTTAGTTAGGCCTCTTCTAACTCTCTGAAATTAACACCATATTGTGGAGAAAACTGCTCGTTCTCAGGATGATAAGGCCAATGTTTGTGCTAAATGCCAAGGAATGGAATAAAGAGAGACTCTTGCTTATACTTATTGCCATAACAACCAAGGTCAGCCAATTTTTGTTATTTGCCCCTTAGAGGGTCAGAAATGGAAAAGCACAGAGGGGGTCACACCTGTGGGGAGGAATGGACGAGACGGGTGACCCAAATCTGACCAACTCGGGTATTCCATCCCATCTGCCCATGCTCAGTATAAAAGCTGAGGGATCAAAGGGTCAACCCTCTTCCTGTAATGGCTGACGTCCGAGGAGGACCCTGTCTGTTTTTCTGCCTTTGATCCCAATCCATGTGTTCCTGACTCCAGAGCTGGAACCCAGTTCCCATCTGTTGTTGAGTCCAGTCTGGGACTTCCCCAGTGCCTGCTGGTCTGTTACTATATCTTCATTATATGACATTTAGCTGACATATAGCATTATGACATATATATGACATATAGCATTACTATATCTTCATGATATGACATCCATTGTCCGCTGGACCAGGATGTACAGTTTGCTGCCCTTCACTGACTTGCTTCAGTCAAGACCATACCTGTCTTGTGCTGGGGAGACAGAAATGGAGATAGCACTCCAGATGAGCCTCACTAGGGCTGACTAGAGGGTAAAGGACCACCTCCCCTTCTATCTTACTGTGGGCCCAACATAATGATATAGTTGTATAAATAGTACAAGAGCATAAATGTAGAAGTGGTATAAAACATATAGCGGTACACTGTAAGGGCCAAAAGGCTGCAAAGTGGGTAGGTTTAGCAGCAGCATAATCTGCTTTGACACTGAAAAACATGTAATTGTATAACATAGCCCTCCCACTTCCAATTTATTGGAGTAAGTTGGGTTTTGGAGGCAGTCCTGGTGGTTGAGGATGGGAAGGAGCCCACCCTTCTGGGGCAGGAAGTAAATTATGTTCGTGTTCTACCTGGGTATGTACATGCAGAAAGAGGCAATTTCTAAGAAAGCGAAGGCTTTTAAGGTCAAATATAACCAGTAGCAGGAAAGGACTGTGTTTCATTTGGGGAACAGTGAAATCAACTGGTTTCCAATTTCTTTCATGGTTTATTTCTCTGTAGCTGTGGTATAAGCAAGAGCAAAACATTATCATCTACTACCGGTAGGAAATCTCCATGCTAGTCCTTACTCTTGGTATGTATTAAAGTTGCATCTGAGCCTGTGAGGAGGAATTAACAGGAAAAATGTAATTCATGTTCAAAGGTAAACTTTCTTTGATGCATGTTGTGTATCATTGAACTTCATCTTGTTTGTTTTGTGCTGTTTCTGCAGCAGTGTAGGCAGGGTAGAAGTACAGAGATAGCTTAACATAAGTGTGTATTGAATGCCACCTGTCTCAATAGCTTGTCTAGCACCAACTACTTCTGAAGTGCCTGCTTTAATTTTTACTTGATATTTGTAAAGAGGATTGCCTAGAAGGATGGGTTACCCTTTTCATGAACAAAAAAGTAGGTACAAAATGCAACAGATGTATTTCTGTTAGTCGTGGATGTAGCAAGTAAAACTCCCATGTTGGACATTGTGTCACATTTCCCTTGAGGCAAAAAAAAAATAATGTGTTGGTGCTTTTCTCTTGTGGTTAGCTGGTATTACTTAACAGCTACTTTAGATAGCCCTGGATGGATGGATGGGTTGGGTGGAGTTTTTGGAGGGCATAGGGAGTTAGATATAAAACCAGTAAAGACCTTTGCGCACCGTGATTGTATTAAATAGTACTCTAATTACATCTCTCAGAAGAACAACAGAAGATGAAATCCTGCCAGACCCTTCCTTTCTGCCCCTCTCATCTGGGTCTCGGTTGGTCCAAGTGTTTTTACTATTTATTGTTGCAGGTGTTCCTAATATGGTTTCTGGAGGTGATTTCTCCACTGAACTATCGAAATGTTACAATAGAAGAAGCTAGAAATATACCTAGTACCCTGGATCCTCTGTACCCTTGGCTCCACAACCTTAGAGCTTGACCTTCAGTCTGTCTGAGATCTTGAGTAGAGTGCTTTCTATTATAGGCTCCAGTTGAGGCCAAGGGCTCAACTGCTGTAAGGGCTACATATACTGTCTTCTGTTGTGTTTGATCTGTTCAAAGGCTTGTCAGTGCTAGGACCCCAGTTGAGAGAGTTCTTCTTTCATGTGACTTGATAAAGAGGACTTGCAATCTGATTGTAACCTGGAATATGCATTCTCCAGAAAACCACAATGCCTAGCAAAGCTTTTCTCTCTTATTTGTTAACTGATTGGAATATGGCTGTTATATTATTGGTCACATCCATTGGGATATGATGTCCATTTTTCCATTTTATTCCTTTGACCTTCCTTTGACTTTAAAGCCATATCCAGCCTTTCCTTGAACACATCCATTGGGCAACTTCCTTGGGCAACCTGTTCCAATGTCTCATCGCTCTCATAGTGAAAAAATTCTTCCTGATACCCAATCTAATTCTACAGTCCTCTAGTTTGAAGCCATTGCCCTTCATACTATCGTTACATGCCCTTGTAAAAAGTCCCTCTCCAGGTTTCTTGTAGGTCTCCTTCAGATACTGGAAAGCTGCTGCAAGGTCTCTGTGGAACCTTTTCCTTTCGAGGTTGAACAACCCCAACTCTCTCAGCCTGCCTTCATAGCACAGGTGCTTCAGCCCTCTGATCATCTCCATGGCCTCCTCTGGACCCACTCTACCAGGTCCACATCCTCCTTGTACTGAGGACTTCAGAGCTGGATGCAGTACTGCAGGTGGAGTCTCACCAGAGCAGAGTAGAAATGGTAGTGCTGTGCTTCTGTCCCTGGGGCAATCCATTCCAGATGTATTGGACAGCCTTCCATGTGAAAGGGAGCTGTGGCCTGCTGTCTGTTGCCAAAGAAATCAAGACAAACACATAGGTAGTGTCAGCTGTAGCGAACCATTTGATGACTGCCTTTGACTCCATGACTGGCATGACTGCTCAGGCTGCAGTAATTCACTGTTAGCCTCTACCCAGCATCAGACTTTTGTGCTGGCCATATGGGACAATTAAAGGATGGGCGAGTCTTGCTGTGATAACTCTTTGTCTCTCCTGTCAATTAATTAGCTCATGTGTGGGAACAAGGAATTCTCGGTTAGTGTGATAGTGTTGACCATGACCTTCATGTTAGCAGTCAACACCTGCTGTTGCTCGGCACACACCCCGCAATAAAAGGATCCTCTGAGAGGCTAGAAAAGGTAGACAGCACAAAATAGACACAGGCCCAAGGATTTGTGGAGGAAGAGAGATTCTCTTTGACCTGACAGAGCTGGCAGGCCAGTCTGTCCACAGTTGGTACCTTAATGTCTGTCCAGGCTGTTATTGCCAGGGTGCTGGCATACAGTGTTGGTGAGTTCCATGCAAAGTTCTGCCACATGGACCACATGCACTGGACTTTGTCCAGATATTTGGAGGACTGGCTGTTGACCAGGTTGCTATAAATCACCTCCACCACCACTAATTCTCTCAGATACTGAATAACTTCCTTAATGGTGGTCTCACTTGCCTTAGTAACTTGCATGTCTTCCTTGAGGGGATACCATGCCTTCACACTCAACAGGAACTGCTTCCAGAGGCTGTCGATTGTTGCCCCTTTTCTGGTCCCTTTGCTGATTCCCTGGTCTTTAATTAATGATCCCAGCTGCTAAGCTTCCTTACCCTATAATTTCTGACTGTAGGTCTCAGTATCCCAGTGGCAAAACAACCACTTGATAATTTGCTTTTCTGGCTGACAGCTAATATTTCCACATAATGTGAGCATTCTGGTTACACAGGGATGTTTGAGAAACTGAAGGGCCATTACAACAAGGCAGGAAACATCTACCCTGGAGGAGGAGGTACCATTCTTAATTGCTCGACAAAGTTGTTCCTGGAGGAGAAGAGCAGAAAGGTATAATTGTTAATTGACTCTGTGAGATGATTCCTAGAGCATTGGGATGGCAGCAATACGTGGGCCAAACTCAGATTAGACTCAAAGCTAGTGATTTTATCATAGCTCCAACAGGAATAGAAAAAACAAGTGATAAACAATACAGCAAACAGCAAAAGCTGAAAGTGGCCATTAACAGATCCTGGAGTTTGATGTACAAAGCCCTGGAGTTTGCTAACCCCAGCCAGAATGAAGCACCTACCAGCTGCTCATTTGCTCTCCTCACCCCACAGTGAGATGGGAGAGAGAATCAGGACAGCAAAAGCAAGAAAAAACCTTGTGGATCAAGACTTCATTAAAGAAAGGGAAAGAGAGAAGAAAAATAAAAGCAGGTGATGCCAAAAACACTCCCCACCTCTCACAAGGGGACTGATGCCGAGCCAGTCTCTGAGTAAAGGCTACTTTGGAAAGACTCTACACCAGTTTTACTGCTGAACATGATGTCGTACAGTATGGAATATCCCTTTGGTCTGCTGGGTCAACTGTCCTGGCTGTGACCTCTCCACCCCAGTACATTGAAGAAGCTATAAAATACAGAAGTGGTATTGACTAGGCAAATAACAGAGTAAAAGCCACGCTTTGTTGTGTATATGTTAGTATTAGTAGGTAAGGCAAAAGAGCTCTAAGCTAGCTAAGCATTTAAATACTTGCTAAACTTTAGTCTATGTGCGGTGACAATGATATGATAATTGTGCTTTGAATGAACAGTGCCTCTGTTTGGCTGGATCGGAGTCTTCAAGTTGCAGTATTATTTAGAAGATGCACATAAGAAAAATCAATAAAAATATGAAATGCTAAGAAAGAGAAAACCTTCCCGTGTGAGTGATCAACAGCTTTCAGGCTAAGTCAGAGATGGATGATAAATGCTGTTTATTTTGATATGCCACTTGGATGTTTTAGCATTTTTAATAGTGTGGTTTGGGGAAGAGAGGAAAAATGTGGTTTACATCACTTTGGAGTATTTTTTAAATTCCTGTTTCTTTTTCTCCTTGACAGATGGATGCCTTCTAGCCAACCCGCGAGTCCTGCTGCTGCTGCATGTCTGGCAGCATCTCTGAATGATCTCATGACTCTTGATATGGATGCAGTCCTGTCAGACTTTGTTCGGTCCACGGGGGCAGAACCGGGTCTGGCAAGAGACTTACTGGAAGGTAAGCTTCCAGGACACAGGATTTCCTGTGTTTACTGCTCGCTTAAAGCAACAACCAGTAATAAAGAGAGAACTCAGATCTTTGGGAACAGGCATTTCTTAGTATTTTAACTAGTAAGTCAACTCTTGTAATAAGCTGGCTGCAGATTATACTAAAGTAGGTCTTTTCAACAAAAGCCTTAAAAATTTCTTAGGACTAGACTGCTGTATTTTAGGCTATTAACAGTCATGTCTTAAACATATATGTGCCAGGGAGAGAGGAGGGGGCTTTAGCTGAATTTTGTCATTTTCAGATGCCTGAAAGTAGTTTTAAGTTGAAAGCGGTTTGGCTAACTGTGCAGAGTAGCCAAGTTTAGTCTGAAAGAGACTTACTGTAAAGTGATAGAGAAACTAGAGATATTTTTGGGGCCCAGCGATTGATTTGCATACCTGAACTTCATGGTATGAGAGTCAAATGGCTAGGCTGAAAAATGTCTAAGAAGCTGTATCAGCTGTTCATTTCCTCTGATGTGAACTAATAACAATTGTGAAGACGGGAAGTTAGAAATGAGTCACGAGATCGATGTAAATTTTAGGCAGTTTGGTGGGCTTGATACATGCACACTGGACTTTTTCCCTGATTTTTTTTTTTCATCTTTAAGAAATTGTGTGTTAAATCAAAGTGACTACTGAACAGCCACAGCAGACTTAAAAGTATTTGCAAGAGCAATTTCACTTTATAATATGTATGCTGGAAGTTTTAAATTTTACTATAAGTTCTTTTTTTACTCTGGGCTTTTTAGTAATAAGGAATGATATATTATTAACACAGAGTCATTTCCCAAGTCATTTGTGTTACATGTAATAAAACCTTAGAATACCTCACTATGAATGTCATCGTTGGCTTGCTATATTTAAGAGCTCTGTTCCGACTGATTTGATCAAGCTGTCATTCTAGCCTAGAGTCTATCTTACTCTCTTGGTCTTTTAGAAAAAGAATATGAGAAGGTTTTTCTCATCAATATCAGGACAGATTGATAGTTATTGTGATGACAGAGCACTGCCAAAATTTGCAAAAATGCTCCTACGTATCAGAGGTGGTTCAGAAGAGTTATTTATCTTGTTTTCCTTGCTGTATTTTTTCCTTGCTATAAAGGATAGTGCTTACAAATAAATACAGAATAGTATTTTTTTGTGTGTTGTACTTCTCACTTCTGTAGAAAATAAATTCAAACCATACATATTAACAAAGAAGCAATAAGCAATTTAATTATTCTGAATAGACTAATAGACATATGCCTCTAGCCCAAATTATTCCCTTCTGCCCAGGAGTTTTTCAAAGTAAATTGAATGGACTGTTGCTAGTTCTGGACAAGATGCGCTTACAGGGAAGACATAGAAGGCACTGCCTCCCTTACACCAGTATGTCTCTCTTTTGTGATTGTCACAGTGTGTAGATGCTCTGGGCTCTGTGAGGAGCACTGAAACCCATGGACTAACTTATCACAGATAAACAATATTCAGAACAGCAACCCCTCACACCACAGTGCACAAGGCTATAGCAAATGTACGGCACCTGGTCTTGCAATGATGATGTCTGTATAATATTTTCAATTCAGAATTTGAAAATAGGTCTGCACAAATATTTGTGAGAAATTTCAGTATTTGGGTGTAGTTTGTAGCCCCAAAATGACTGTCATGGAGAACTTTGAGCCAAAAAATGTTTGCTTGTGTAGACCCTCATTTCCATGTAATCACTGTTCCCTCTATGGCTCTTCTCTCTCTTTCTGATCTGCTCATGCATCCTGGTTACATAACTTTCTCAGACTGAAAATATTCTATGGAGCATATACACCTTTTCCAGACCCATTTGTAATACTGTTTCCTTTGTTCATTTTGGGGGGGAAATTTCTTTAATTTCACTGTCCTGTACACAATCAAGGGTACCAATTTCTGCTTCCTTCTCCAATTACTTTAATACATTAATTGTTTTACTTTGATTGTCCTGTGGATGCATCATGGCAGTAGTGTGCACAGTATGTGGTGTTCTCCCCAGTAGCAAATGAGTGAGTTAATTACACACTGACTGTTGTAAAAAAACCTAAAAAATCTAGACATTAAATATAGATTGCATATAGATTTTTTTCTAAATTGCCAGAAGCTGTCGTATTGATGTTTGTTGATGTTTCTATGCTCTGCCTGTTCTGCTGGTAAAATCCCTGCAGGTTTTTTTTGTTTAACTTTGTAATGAGCACAGTTATTTGTCTCACTAAAAGATTCCACTTGTTGTACTTGACAGGTATCTCCCAGAAAGTGTCCATTCTTGATTTGATGTGGGGGTATAGAGATTTTTTAAAAAATTTAAAAAAATAAATATATATACACACTCATATATTGGTTCTGATTTAGTCATGTCTAAATCATGACTAAATGATTTAGACATTTAGTTCTAGTTCTTTTTGCCAGCTATAAGTATCCTAAATCCTATTAAATCAATTGCTTTTCTATATAAGTTTGATAAACTCCAAGTCTCACTTTCTGTCTCTATATCTTCTCTATTATTCTAAAGAATGCACGCAGAAATGGTTTGGCTATTTTGGTGTATATCATTCTAGTGCAACAATGGCTTCTTTGCAATTACATAAAATATGCTGCTATTTGTATCCTTGGCCAAGTTTGCTTTACTATTGCACAGGGAGCCTATGGACAAGTCTGTGCTCACTTTGGTGTTTTGAAGTTACCAATTATAGAGTTCTGTGCAGTTGCTTAACTGTTAAGCAACAGTTAAAGAATTCAGATTTCATAGACTTAAAATCTTAAAGGCACCATATTGATCGTATGAGAACTTTGTCATGTGCTTCTGAAAATGGATGTGAATGCAGACCTTTAAAGCTGCATCAAAATTAAAAATTGGTTTGATTTGTTTTTAGTTCTGCCTAAGAAATTAATTTTACTTTCATTACATTGCTATGTCCACATTTAGAAAGGCCTTATATCCATATAATCAGCAATTCATTGGTGGATAAAATTGCTACAGAAATTGCTTAGTTTATGTTAGTCCAATGCACAATTAGTGTTTCATTCCTACTCTTCAAACACTATTTATTGAGTCTGAAAGGCCCATTGTAGGTTACTTGCTATTTGCTGTTTATGTGATACAGTTATGGGAACTTAAACATATAGACTTGGAGAAGAAACAAGCAAAGGTATAAACAGGCAGAAGGGGCTTAGCACGTAGCAACCCAGGGCCCTACACTTTAGTAAGGCATCTGTCTTACTGTTTGTGTTTTCTTGAGGTTTTCTCGAGTATTGTAAAGAATCTTGCTTCCATTACAGTTTATTCTGATAATTTGGTAGGTTTATGAACAGCCCATTTCTTCTGTTAAAGAAAGCTTTTGAAACCTGAGATTACAATCATAGAGCTATGTGTTAAGATTGATACAGTGATTTTTTTTCATTTACCTGTATCTAACCATTTCAAAATTAAGGGCTTTTCCCAACTCTTAATTATAAAAGTGGTGATATTTATGGCTGAATGTATATTGTAAATGCACACCATTTGTGTGAAGTAATAATTAAGCATAGCACAGAATATTAGCTGTATAGTCGTGTAGAGCTATATAACCGACATATTGTCAAAGATAGGTTATGCATTGTCTTCAAGCAGAGGTTTTGATAGCACAAAATTGTTTACTCATATGCATGTACTAAAGATATACAATCAAATGAGTAACTGAAGGTTGTTCCACTCCCTGATGTGCTCTGGGTGCTTAGTAACTTAGATGGAGAAGTTGAGAGCTCAGAATGACTTTAAAGCTATAAAGTGTGAATATTGTTCTCTCCCTGTTCTGCCCTCAGCTGCTTCTTTTTTTTTTTTTTTTTCCCCCTTGCTTTTGAACATCCCAATAACTGCATTCTAGGATGAGAAACCAAGGTAGCTGAGATCATGAGAAAAATCCTTTTGTGGGGATCATGTATGGCTAACCCAAACAGCATTTTTTCTCTCTCAGTTCAGGAGGCTTTCGTCTACCCTTTGCCATACTAATATAAATTTTGTCTTGCGCCCACAGTGTGCTTGTGTGCCTGAGTGGGCTATTTCTGGGCTGAATTCTCCAGATGATCTGTCTCCACATCAGAATCTGTCTTCCATCAGAAGCCACAGTACTCTTTGTCCGCTCTGTTAGCTGCTGGCAGTGTCTTGTGCATAGAACATGAACACTTCATGCTTGTTTTAGTTTGCTTGTTCTTCTTGGTACCTCTCTGTATGTTTTATACTGAAGGGCTTTTTCTTCCTCTACTCAGAACTCCTTGCTTTTTTTGTCTGAATGCTGTCCTAAACCACCCGGACTGCTTCCATCATTCTTTTCAGTTGAAAAGAACAGCTCTCTACCAGCCCTGCCAAAATTCTTAGTTGCTGTTACAGATGAATTATTAAAATGGGAAGCACAGTTCTTTCAGCTTGGTTATGATTACAATGTTTTGCAGTGTTCATCCTTGTTGCTTAGGACTACAGAGAGGAGGCTTGGTCAGTAGTTATTTACACCTTTGTTTCTAGTCTTGCAGAGACTTTAAAGTGAAGGCCCAGCAGGAATTACCTTTTAAGAGCCTGCATGTCTACAGATAAGTGTCCTCAAACTCTTAGCACCTCAAGATATCATTAATCTTGCTGGGTTTATGTTAATAATTTTGAGTCAATCAAGTAACGATGAGTATGTCCCTATGCAAATTAAAGGACACCAAAAGCTATTTGCTGACTGCATCAGATAATAAATAAAATCATGGGTTGGGGAGAATATATGAGCACCATGTACATCAGCAAATTATAGAGTGGAGAGAGTGACTGTGACAGTTGCTTGGCTCTCTGAGTAGCATTTGACTCAGGGGATGTGGAAACTGGATCTGACAGTACACAGTGTGGTGCTTCAGGAATCGGATATGCTTGAAGCAGATCCCTTTGTATCAAACACATCTGCTGCAGACCTGAGATCTTGTTTCTGTGCACTTTCCTTCAGGAGGAAGGACTGTAGAAGTTTGTCTCTCTTCCATAAAAATCCACAACAGGTATCTCAATCAACCTGCCTGAAAACAAGAGCATTCTCATCACTGTAAATCTTACACCAACAACCTTTCACATAATTCCTGAAGACAAAGACTTCATTTTGAACTAGCAGTATCCAAGAGCACAGTGTGAACCTCTATATCTTTTCCTGACTTTAAAACCACTTTTAAAAATTGCATTCAAATCTCACATTGAATCTTGTGCACCAGGACAAGATTATTACCACATCTTTTTCCTTGTATATTCTCCAGCATGAACCTCTACAATTTTGTTAGAGAACCTGAAACTGTTACTTCACTAGCTGTTTGTGACCTGCCCTCTTGAGTGCTGTGCATGCCATTTTTATGGTGTTTTGTAGCTTTGGTTTTATGCTCTGCATTCAGTAAATGCTTTTCATGACATTAGGTCTGATTGTTCTAGGAATCATTTATCGTTATTCTCTTATTTGCTGATGTCTGTGCCTCAATTTTCAAAATGGGGAACAGATCCTAAATTTCCAAATTTAAAGCATTGCAAGGAAGTGAGTCTAAAATGAGGCATTTTGCTAACTTCTTTAGATAATTATTTTTTCACTTTAAAACTAATCTATCAATTGCTGTGCCAAAGAACTGAAAGAAGTGCGAGTATTGTCATTATGAATTATATACCAAACCCCCCATCTGTAATAGAAAAACTAGAGATGTTTCAGACATGAGAACTAGGTGAATGTAGCAGAAGGTTGAAAGAGCTGAATGGAAGGTTTAGTATTGCTTTTTTCCTTCCTTTTAGTTTGATGGAATGAAAATGTGCTAAATTAGGGCCGTCTAGATGCTATGAGATTTCCATTAATTATCCGGAGATTTGGATTTCAGCCCTCACTTAATTTTGAGGATAACGGTGAAAAAAACAAAGTAAACACACACAAAATCCTAATTGTATTTAAAACCAAGCTAAAATAAAAGCCCATGCTCAAGTGATTAATCCTGACAGAGCAATTTCCCAATAAACGTGACTGAGGTGGAAGAAACAACAGTCTCAACAAAACAGTTTGAAAAGCAGTCCATGCCAGTAGGCATGTGTGGCGCTGCTTTGTGCAGGATTTAATCAGTGTATGGGTTACATTAGTGCCACAGGAAAATATGAAATTGGCTGCAAGACTCTCCAGATGTCACCTTTCTATATGCGTGCCTGCCAACAGCAGCCAGACCCAAAGGCAGCACAAAGTCCGTGGAAAGAGTTCTTTGCTGGGAGAAAACTCTTAAGCGCAACGAGTTAGGTCTGCATAGAACTGATTTCTCTTCAGCTGTGTTTGATCTCCAGCTTCCCCACTGGAAGGAGGAGGGCATGTCCCTTGTTGTCCTGGGTTGTGTAGTTTGGCACCTTGTATCTGCCCTTCATAGAACGGCAATACTGCTTGGGGTGTTGAGTATAACCTACTTAAAATGTGGCCTAGGGCAGAAAGAAATCTGTTAAATATTTTAGTCTTTAAAACAAGTGATGCTGTATTTGGTTTACAGTGCCAGAGCTGTAGGTATGGATGAACTTGGAGATCACTAATAAATCAAAAAACAGCTTAGTTCTCAGGAAGCTGCGGGTATGCAGGCAGTGATCACTTGACTATACAGGGAAGGTATATGATGAAATATTTTAAAATGCCAACAATATTGACAGCCATCAGGATCTGGAGGATGTGTGAAATTCACTGGCAATAATAATAATAATATATTAATAAATAAATAGTAAAAAAAAAATCCAAACTACATAATAAATATATTTAAGTGGAAAAATGCCTTTTTACTTGTATAAATAGCTTCATTTATTTATATAAATGATGTAGTTTTTCACCATTATGTAAAACTAATTGCTATTTATTTCTAGCTTTATATAGCACTCAATTGAGCTATGTGTACTTCACCATTAACTCAGAAATCAGGAGATTGGCTTTCCAGTCGTGAAAGGTATGCAGTAAAGGAGACTGACCCTGTGGAAAATGACAGAGATAATGTAGATAATATCTCCTCAAAGAAGAGTGTATATAAGTGGAATTCAAAGAAAAGTGTGTAATTAATGGAGAGAGAAATTTACAGTGCTGTCATGTGACTGAGAGTACAAAACTAATTCCCCAAATAGTCTCTTATTCTCTGCTCCCTCAGACAGTTCCTTTTTTAGCTCTCTTGTGGAAACCTTGGCAAAGGGAAGAGGAAGCTGAGCTGCTACTGATGTCTCGTTAACCAGAGATCAAAATTGTAATTTCCAGCTGCCTGTTCAGCTTTGAGTGACTCTGCACTCTAGCAGAAATTGACACAAACGTTAACATAATGTCCTTGCTACATTATTTTCCTTTGAGAACACATATCAAAATTAAATCTTTTTTTAAAACTTATGGTCTAATTTTATCCTAGTTTTGCATATACGTTTTTCAGATGGATTAAATCTGGTCTTGAGTTCCTCTACTTATCTTATGCCTGTTAATATTTGTTAATCTACTTCATGCCAAATAGGAAGAAGTGACTGCATTTAAACTGAACTTGTGGGTTGCTTTGTTAGCAGTTGGTTTGTGAGAACAGACTTCCTTACATGGGAAAGAAGCTGATGATAGACTCCATATATTAACAAATTGTCAAGTCTGGGGGATTTAAATTCAAATATATATATATATATATAAAAAAAAAAATTATCATTGTGCACTGTCCTAGTGGCACGAAATGAGGAACATTTTATGTTGGTGGAAACTAACAATCAACAACCTTGAAAGAGAGAGGCTGCTAAACATTTCTCCAAATTCCTATGCCTGTTTAATTGATTTGTTACTGATCCACAGTGTAGTCTCATGTAAAATGCTGGTTCCATTGCATGGGCTAAAAGGGGAGCTGATGTGCCTCCTGCCTAACAACTGATGCTCTAGGTTTGAGGGACAGCTGCTGCACCGAGAACACCTTTCTGTATGCTGGCATGGAGTGCTGGAGTCACAGCGGTATGTTCTCTGCAGTAGATTTGAAGGAATTAGAATGGCTGGGATGGTACTGAAAACAACAGGTTTTTCTGCCAGCAAGGCTTCTCCTGTTTGGTGGGCAGGGACACTATTGAATTTTTAATGTTGGGTTTTTTTAATAAGGAGGTTTGTTTTTTTTTCCTTGTGGATGCTTTGCATTAGCTTTACTAACAGTGAGATACTAATTTTTTACCAATTCACTAGTAAAAAATATGGACAATGATAGTAAAATATTTAAGAAATGGTGACAAAAACCTTGAAAGTTCCATTGCTGCTATTGGTTCTTTGGTAGTCTCCCTCTTTGTGAAAAAAATACTTTCTAAATGGTATTTCATTCTAGTGTGAGTTTCATTAACAAGAAAAAGGTCATTAAATGAAAAGCAGATGGGCAGATATTGTATCTGATTAAAATGGTTAAAAATTCCAAAAGGTGTGTCCTTAGTTTTACTGCCATCTCACCAAAATGGCTTTTTTTTACTTTTATGTATTTGTCACATTAAAAAAATGACACACTGTCTTCCTTTTAGCTTAGTTTCTTTTTCAGTTTCATCATCTTTCTGTGCTTCTATAGACCTCTTTTTTATTTTCTGAAATACATCATTCTGTAATCTTGTCCAAGTTGATTTCTCCGTGAGCTGTGCAGCATTTTGGCTTCCTTTTTTTCCTTTATTGTTATTTGTTTTGTGAAAGTTTCACATTAATTCTTACTAGATACTGCTATTGCTTCTGTTTCTTAGATATATACAGGAGCAGTTCATGAATGGTAAACATAGACTCTATCATAATTTGTTTAAATATGTCTAACATTACACTTCTGCATTCTTTTTCTTATATGCTTTTGGTTCTGTTCAGGTTTAGGCAGCATTTCCTCCCCCTTTTAACACTTTGCAGAAGTCCTGTGTATATGTTGTTGTTGTTGCTGCAAGTTGCCCTTCATTGTGGTCCTTACTATTTAGATCTTTCCTAGTTCCCCATCTCAAATTGCATCCTTTCTAGCATTTTGTTTATCGTTAAATCAAGTATTGCTGGTAACCTTTCAAATGTTCTTTTTAACATATTGGAGTAGGTGGATATTTGAAAGCTGGGGGGGCGGGGAGAGTGCTTTATGGTTGCATGCTTGTTTGACTGTTACGAACCCACTAAGCTATACTGGTTTGGCCAAAACAATAAAAAGCGCAAATCCCACAGACCAAATAATAGCATGTTTCTCAGGTCTTGCTGCCTGAATGTTATCTGCCTGAAAAACATAACTTCTGGTATCGGTACAAGTAGTGCAGGCTGCTTAACGAGTGCCTGATCTTTGTTATCAGAGAGTGGGAGTTGTGAATTGACAAAGCATGTGCTTAGCATGGGGTAAGCAAGGATCACTCATGTGCTGCAGGGCATGAAGTCACTTTTTCCTCACAGTAAAATCCAGTTGAAGGCTTGACCAGAGAAAGACTAGGTTAAAAAAAAAACAAATGGACCCTTACTCTCTGGAAAAATAAGGGTAAGTGCAGCTGTCTAAGCACGGTAAAAGCTACTGTAAAACCTGAGTGCTAATTGTACTGCCGTCATGAAGGCAGGGTATATTTCTCATCTGAAAAAATATAGTATGTGGTAGTCTTGAAGCAAATGGTTTAAAGCAAAGGTCCAAAGTTCTAGTGCTCTTCTGCTTACAGATTTCAGGACTTTGTCAGGAGATCACTCTGAAGCTTTTCCAAGAGAGTTTCCAGTAGAGAGCACTATACAGCTGTATAGTTGGTTGGGTTTTTTAAAACAGTTGGTTGGGTTTTTTAAAACTGTGCAATATATATTTTTATTTAAAACTCAACAAAGTGATGGTATTTTAAAATGATACCTGGGCAAACGAAAGCTGTCTGATAGTATGACATTTCTGGTTTTACTCGAGGAAAAAGTAATTACGTAAATGTTCTACATTTGTTGTAGTGCTATGCCATGTGTTCATACAGAGTGCATTGATCCAATGTGGTGGATGATGCAGCCTATATGCAGCTTGGGGCAGAAACAGATATGCAAAAAAACCAGCTACAGCAATTTTTCTTGTCCTGTGAATTTTACTCTAGTTTAGTTTGACCTCTTCATTGGCATACACCCAATTTCCTTACTGCAGAATCTGACAAAAATCACAGTATTTTAGTCTGAATTTCTGAATAACCCATTGGCTTAGGGAATTGGCTCCATCTAATTCCCAGTTCTGTTGTTCCTCAAGAGGAAAAAAGTAGTAGTTGAGGCTAAGTAGGAAAATTTAAGTCTTGGTCTTTGGTTTCTTGTATTGAATGTTTTCTAAGGAGAGGACAGTGTCCACAGGTTGAGAGGACAAGAAGGGAAGGTGGAATGGCTGGGAAAGGTAAAGAAATGAGATGTCTTCTCTGATCACAACATGGTCAGTCCTAATGAGGTCACCTCAGCCTTTTCCTCCCTCAAAAACTAGATTTCATAGCAAACACCTTCCCCAGCGTTCACTGAAGATGTGATGCCCAACAGCAGCATGCCAGGGTAAGAACGTGCTCTCTTGCACGTATCTGCAGTAGTATACTCTTGCATGGAGAATGCTCTTGATTGCTGTCTCCTTTTCAACTTCTTTCTAGCTTGGTATTTGAAGTCTAGTGCCCATACCACAGAAAGCCCTGGCACTGGACACTCAACTCTCATCCCCTGCCCCTCTCTCCTACTAATGCTTTTATGTTCTCCCTGGTTGAGGTGCCTGAAGGAAAGCTAGGCTTTTTGGATCTGGGACAAAGGCTTGGGAAAATTTTAGGTGTCTCAGCTTGGTCTCAGAATATCAGATCACTGGGAAACCCACTTCTGAACACTTCTTGGACTCTTCAAGTTGTCTAAATAGGGCAGAGGTGGTGGGGGTCCTCTCTG
Organism: Scolopax mira; assembly: GCA_004320125.1. Classification (NCBI taxonomy): domain Eukaryota; kingdom Metazoa; phylum Chordata; class Aves; order Charadriiformes; family Scolopacidae; genus Scolopax; species Scolopax mira. The sequence continues at coordinate 248,028 of BJBW01001372.1, forward strand.
CTCAGATGTGATTTAACCCCAGCCAGCAACTGAACACCACGCAGCTCCTCGCTCACTCTATACCAGTGGGATGGGGAAGAGAATTGGAAGAGTAAAAGTGAGAAAACTTGTGGGTCCCCTTTTTCCTTCCCCCACCTTTATATATTGAACATGATCCCATATGGTCTGGAACATCCCTTTGATCAGTTGGGGTCAGTCGCCTTGCACACCCCCAGCCCTCACCAGCAGTGAGGGCATGAGGAGCAGAAAAGGCCTTGACGGCCCAGCAGCAACCAAAACCACAAGTGTACTGCCACACTATTCCTGTCCCAAATCCAAAACACAGCTCTGTACCAGCTGCTAGTAGGAAAGTTAACTCTATCCTAGCTGAAATCACAACTTCATGAAAAACCAAAGCATCTGGAATGGTTGAGAGATTGAGAATGGAATGGTTGAGGTGAGACCCACTCTTGCTGCTCTTTAGCATCTTTCATTTACTCTTTACTAGTACAGTTTGAGGTGGTAAGGCAAGAATGGGTAAGTGGCTTCTAAATTATATATCGTTTTATCTAATTTTTTTTTCTTCAGGCTTCAATGCCTTCTGTTGTTATTCAAGCAACTATTATTTAGGACACTGAGTTTATTTTTGAATTTCCCTTTCATGTAGGTGCCTGCTGTCTCTGATACTAAGACGTCAGTACCAGCCCTCTGTCAGGGTGCATCTTTTGTTCCTTGCTCAGTGGCACTTTTTTGTTTGTTTTACTGGTTTTCTTGAACACTAGAAACACTTGGTTTTAAAACAGACCTTTCAGTCCTGTTATGTTTTACACCTACTGACACACAGCACATGCAGCAGTTATGGAAGTAATTATTCAGTATGAGTATTCTTTCTGTGAGTTAGTGAATTAATTTGATTCCAGCATCCTGATCATGATTCACTCTGTGTGTTTTCTAACCAGCCTTATGCTGCTCCAGCTTTTTGCTGACTAATGTTCTCTGACAATTAGAAACTCAAAGCCTTTCATTTAAACCCACTGTGTCAGCGCTGCTTTGGAGCAGCTCAGTTGCTACTAACTGATATGGTGTCATCTGATGGGATTGTGTGTACTGAAGTAACATTGTCATGCCTTTTTTTTAATACAATAATATGTCATATTATAATGTCATGTCATATATGTCATAAACATATAAACATAAGCACTAAGCGAACAGTAGGGTGCATCAGATAAGTAACAATAAATAAAATATCAGACAATCTGAAAAATAAAACCTCTTGTTTTTATCCTTCAGATGGCAACAAAAAGTCTTCCTTGACTTAATTTGTTTATGAAACTATGCAAACCAGATGAATTACCTGTTGCTCCTCCTTCAGCCTTGTCAAGGAGGGCATGTCAGCGCCTATGTCAGGTGTAACTTCTGTGAGATAGGAAAGATTGTTCCTTTCTGTTGAGGGCCTGAGTAGGAGATGACAATTAAAGAAAATAAAAACGATATGACAGCAGAGGGACTTGTGTCAGGAGCAGGGTCTAGGAGATTTTGGAGATGAACAGGCGACAGATGTGCAAAGAGAACTCAGGTAATAGAGTGAGTCTCTTGCTATGGACCCAAGGGACTGTGTGCTGTCTGCTCCAAACCAGAAGGCTCTGAAACTTGTTGGACATGTAGCAAGACTGGAAGGAGGGACTCTGAGGTGCTAGGGGAGATATGTTTGATTACAGTGTTATATGAATTTATTTTTGTTGTTTCTGACCCAGCATACCTGAGGTTTTTCCTTCTTTCAAGACTTAGTTTGGAATGGAATAAGATACAATGTGAAAGCTTTTGGTATGGAAAGCTTAAAGGAGGAGAGCTAGGCAGAGTTAGCTCTATTCTTCTCTATGATCCGAAGCCCCATTAGTTTCTTCAGTAACTTCCAGCTTCTTCAGTAACTTTCCCACCTGCCATGTCACACTACTGTACAGATCCTTGTACAGATCATTTGCTCTGGGCATCTCTGAATTTATTAACCTTTCTGATTTGTTCCCACATTGTTCATTGTTTCTGTGGTCCAAATCACATCACACTTTTTATTAGATTGGTTTACTTTTATTTTACAATGTGTTACATTTTTGTACATATTTTTATTACTTCCTTTCCCCTAGTTCTCCTTGCTTCCTTCAGTTACCTCCATTTGACTTATGAATTTTTTTTTTTTTTTTAATCCTCCCAAACTGGTGAATTCTCTGTTTGTTTTTTGGAGGTTTTTTAATGGGCAATGGGAAACCCAGAAAATCTGTCATTGTATTTGCTTGTGAAAACATAAATCAAAATGAGAGGAAGCCTCGGCAAAAGGGACAAGCTTACATATTTCCAGTGCAGAAAGTAGCTGCAGACACCTTTGCTAGTCAGTTAGGGTGGCTAATATTCAAAAACATTATTTCATGGAGATGGGAAGGGGCTTAATATGTTCTCTAATTTGGTTGAATTTTTTTCTTCTGTTTTGATACTTGGAAGATACAGCAAATTTGGGGTGAGCCTAGTAATCATTTCTGATGATGGTTCTCTGAAGTTTAAGGCTTTGGGGCTGATTGGTGCTTTTGTTCAGGAGATGGGAACAAATCTATGGAGATGGAGAGACTTGAAAATACAATATTTCTATGTAAATGTCCTAGTTTCAGCTACCTGGTTTCATAAATATGAATATATCTTGTAAGGAATGCCCTGACGCTAGACTAACGCAGTCTGTGTTCCATTAATACAGGTCTGTTACTCAAGGATCTGTACTGAATAAACCCAGGCTGCTGCTGGGAGTCACATAATGCTGGACTTGCAGCATTGACAATACTCAGATAGTACTGTTTGGTTTAAAGCTACATTTCTTACAATTATATTTATTGTCACTTTCACTTTTTTGAAAAAGTTTTATTTTCTTGTTCTAATGGTTGAGAAGATTTGAAAACCGTATTGTGTGTGTCACCTAAAAACAGGACCAAAGAACAGCAATTCTTACTCTAGACATAGGTATGTGATCACATCAGTCTTGGGAACACACGCATGGTTCTTCAATGTTTGGGTTGGGCAGCTTTATTCAGATGATGTATATAGTTAAAGCAGAGCCTTGACTGGACTATAACCATTCAATCTACATGGAATTTTTAGGGAAAAAAATAAATTAATGCTGGAAATAACTCAAGCGTTTGTTCTAGGTTCTCTGACGATTTTCAATGAATTTACGTTTTGTCTTATTGGCTCTCTGATAGAAGATCACACCATAACATTGTGACATTCCATATCACTGACATGGTGGTCTATATTATGGACTACCCAGGATGTAGAAAATGGTCTTGCTCAGTGAAATGAATTCTCCTTTCACAAGTGTGTTTAGTACATCAGAACCTGAGATAGTTGAGCTCAATCCTGTATGTAACAGCTGTTTGTGCTGGTTTTTTGCTCCTTCAGTTAAGTCTTTGTTTTTTACAGAAATGATAGTAACAGTAAAAGACTTTCTTTTACATGTATAAAACTGCTTTGTACAATTTTTAGTTCAGTCTCCTTTATGTAAGCAAATAAGGTATATTTAACTGCTACTCAAGTAACATAGCTTCTCAGAGTACATAAAGTAACAACCTTTTATGGTGTAATAAATCATAGATTAGTCAGAATCAGGTTGCTTTTGAATTGCCAGAAAAAGTGCTCATGGAATGCTGTGAAAGTCTAATGTAATTAGTGAGGTCTTCTTTTCTTGCTATTGCATATTTGCAATTTTCCAGTTTAAAACACATATTTTGATAATGCTAGGATATCTATGTATTTTAATTTAGCAAGATTGTTTTGACAATAACACATAAACATCTCAATATTTTTTGTTATTATTTTTTGAGAGTGAGAAAAGCTTCCCTGTTGTCTTCCCGATTTTGATATAAAGAAAACTAAAATATAAATTTTAAAAATATATATTTATGTCCTTGCCGTGTCTATCTTGCTACATAGTACCTTGCTTTCTTCTCTGTCTTGCTGTATACTTCCCTGGTGTTTATCAACTGTACATTTTTGTTGAGGGAGGACTGGTTGTAAAATGTTTCATCCCAAGAACCTCCATTTCCTTGCTGATGCTTTAAGAGTGATTTCTCTATTTAAATTTACATTTTAAGTGCAAAGATGTTTTCCAGGTTATTGATCTGGAGACATTCAGAAGTGAGCAGAATGTCCTTTCGCTCTCTGACAGGCAAAAATTGGGACTTGACAGCAGCTTTGAGCGACTATGAGCAGCTCCGGCAGGTCCACACTGCCAACCTGCCACAGGTCTTCAACGAGGGCAAATATTACAAGCAGCAGGAGCCAGAGCAGCCTCCCCAGGTGACAAAGGCTGAGCGGCCCTGCCTGCAAAGGCAGGATGACATTGCTCAAGGTAAGAACTCTTCTCTAGGCTCCTGTAGAGGAGCAGCTTGTCGGCTTACAAGTTGTGGGGAGTGGGAAGTCATTTGCCATTGGCCTGTGCACTATCATTGTTGTGGGGTTTACAGAGCTGCTGCTGGACCCGGCCGTGCTTGTATTTTGGTAACCATGAGCTTTGCTTCAGTTCTGCAAGTTACTTTTTTAAATGCGTGATTAAAGTACAAAATACATTGTCCCCAGGCAGTCCTGTGGTACATGTGAAAGCAATTATAAGGTGTCACAGACCACTATTCTGTGCAGCTTTCTATCCTTATTGAGACTAAAAAAAGGTTCGAAAAAGCCATATCTCAATCTTTGCAATCTGGGCAGCTTGTTCCAGGGCTCTGCCACCCTCAATGTGAAGAAGTTCCTTCTGATGGTTAGATGTTCTTTTGTTCAAGTTTGTGCCCCTTGTGTCCCATTACCTTGTGTCCCTTCATCCTCATTGGGATATATCTCACATGAAAATTCCATGTTATTAAGATGCCCAGTTTACACTGAAATGGCCATTTGGTATTTTAGTGGGTGTAGTAGGTAGTGTCAAGTCATCTGCATTTAAATGCCTGGACTGACGGTAATTTTCCTGTGAATTCAATGCATAATCTTCATGATCCTAGAGACATCTCTGACCAAACTGTGAAACTGGAGTAATGAGGATGTTCAGGAAGGAGCCAAGAAGGGAAAAGAGGGTCTTGTTATGGACCACATGCTGGGAGCAAAGCATGCAGCCAATGGGAGGGCTGGGCTGTGGTGGGAGGCAAGAGGATGTCAAACAGAGATCCTATCCTATACTTCAATTCCCCTGGTTAAAAGCAATTTAGCTGAGATGTACAGGGAGAGGAGAGAAATGCATGTGTAGTCAAGCCTTCTCCTACTCCCCCCGCTTTAGGATATGCAGTTTAGCTCTAAAAAGTAGAAAAATGTTGATCCGTTACAGAAACAAAAGTTCACAAAGTCCAGGAAATTTTTTTTTAGTAGCTGTTAGTCAGTTTGATGTTTTAAAAACACCATCAAGTGATAAGGTCCACTTAAGTAAGTTTGTTAATTTCTGAAGGCACAGGAGTACAGGAAGTGTAGTCCACGGAGCAGGAAAAACTTTTGAGGGAAGACTAGTAACGTTTGATAAACATACATTTTTAAGCAGTTACAGCAAACTCATTTCACTTTTTTAACAATATAAGCAGGAGTACAGGGCAGATACTAAACAGAGGGAAAATACCACTGTCAGTTTTAACTGAATGGTTCATGGTTTAAGCACTTGAAGAATATCTGTTACCCATTAGCTGATACCAGAAATTAAGCCAAACAGTAAAATAAAATTATATTAACATTCTAATGCTTATTTTGCTTTAATGATCCTTTATTGTTCCTTATATAGCATTTGTCCACAGAGACATTCAATAAATTATAAGATATTAGCACATAGTTATTTTGATGAAATGATGCATTCTTTTGTACCAGGCTTTTCAATGTCATCATTCTATTTGAACTATGCATTGTTCCTTGGATCAGGGTTTTAGAAAACATATAGGCATAAAAACTGAGTTTCTCTTCAATTCAGCATAATGATGTTAAAATTGCTTTTCAGCAATTCTGAGATTAAAACAGTATGACATGGTCACTATGAAGTGATTGTAGAATGCTGGATTTTTTTATTAACAAGTAATCAACTTAAATTAAGACTTCAAAACATCAATTGATTATTATTTGTCTACCAGTAAATGTTTCTTCCAATGCATCTTTGGAAACTGAGGATACATTACAAATTATGGAAATACTTGTCTTTCATATCTTGTTACTGTTAGAAGATAAGTGAAATTCCTATGACTTGCCAGAGGAATCCATGGTAAGAAATAAGCAGTCTTTTATAGTAGGGAAATAAGCCCAAAAAGGTATCAAATAAGGAGTGGCATACATTCCCAAGTGAAATTAACAGGCTTTTACTAGACTTGGTGTTGACTGGCCTTTTATATAGTGTTATAGGCTGTAATATCTCTTTGCTTTCTCTGCAGAAAAGCGTCTCTCCAGAGGTATTTCTCATGCCAGCTCAGCCATAGTCTCCCTGGCTCGATCACATGTAGCAAACGAGTGCAGCAATGAGCAGTTCCCTTTGGAGATGCCCATCTACACATTCCAACTACCAGACCTTAGCGTGTACAGCGAAGATTTCCGAAGCTTCATAGAACGTGACTTAATTGAGCAGGCAACAATGGTTGCTTTGGAGCAAGCAGGTGGGTCAGTACTTGGGGTGTCAGCAACTGGGCACCCTGACATTTGGGTGAGCAACTCTAATCACACTTCATTTCTGGAGCTTGTGCATCCTGCTTGCATGATAAATGCTAGAGAGTAAAAGCAAATACTGACGTCTTTGCAAAATGACACATACCCTGATCCTCTATTGCTTTTAAAATGTTATAAACAGTCAAATTTACTTAATAAAACAAAGAAATTGAAGGGAGGAAGGAAAGAAGGACTGATGGGGAGGTCATGCAATAGAGAAGAGCGTGGATGGTTGGAGGGGGTTGTTACTTCCAGTTCTCATGAGGAAATTACATTGCAAAGGAAACATCTTCAAGTTCTGATGCAGCTTGAGAAAATAGTTTTAAAATATGTATTTTTGTACTGATTATTATTTTTTTAATAAGAAACTAAATAGTTTTAAAGTAATTCTTCTTTTGTGGCAAAAAGTTTAGAAATTTTGGTACAAAAGTTTAGAAATGTAAAACTAATTTCAATTCAGATCTATTAGTAGTTTGAAGTCTTAAGTCAGTTTTGAAAGATATGGAGAAATGTATTTAAAAATAGTATCTATACCTTATGAAATAGTGAGTGTATTAATGAATCACAATATATATATATATATATAATGAAATGCCCAACTCTGGTGGTATAAAGGAGTTACAAAATCAGATTTCATGGCTGCCTGTGGAATATCAAATAGGCCATTGATTTTTTTTCTGTTGATTGTGTAAAACTGTGTATTCATCTCAGAGTTCAGCCTCAAAAATTAATGAGTGGTTGTATCGTGTGCGTTCAAACTGTTTGTTATTGGTCAGGGCACTCCATCATAGTATTTAGGCAGGACCCCTGCTAATCTGGTGCCACAGATTGAATACCTAACATGTATTGTCATATGCTCATTTCTTGGCTTTGGTATTTGGGAAGCAAGACGTACTAAGATAATAGCATGAAACAGTAAATACTCAAGGAAAAACAAACAAACAAACAAACAAAAACAATACATCCAAAAAACCCCAACCCAAACAGTATTCAGAAGGCCACCTTCTGCAAAAAAAGTAGCCAGCAGTATAAAATAATGGAGGAGTGCTACCAGGCAGCTAAGAATTCTGTCTGTCATCTCTCAAGAAATATCTAGTACCAGGTAACACAAGAAGGATGGGGAGAAAAAGGAGGAGGGCTCTTCCTTTGGCAGCTCTGGCAATCACCCCAAGTTCTGTAGGGCTATTGGAAAATACCTGCTGCAGGATCACTGTTGACCTGCCTGCTTCAGTGGAATTGCAGCCTTTAGAGCCAGTTAATGCTAAGTACAAAATAGAGGATCACAGTAGTTTTCCAACCTTAAAATCAAGGAATATGTGAATTTAGAGCTGAAATCTTCTAATTCACAGAGAGCTGGCTGGCTTCAAACTTGAAACAGGGTTGCAGAAACTACTGAATTTTCTGCCTTAGCAGCCCTCTCTCCAATCTCTCTGAAAATAGAATAAATAAATTTATTCTTTGTGTTACTTAAATTAGGGATATAACTTGACTCATACTGGAGAAGTCCCTTCCTCCTCATAGCCCCTTGCCTCCTGGAAAGGAGGGTGTTTTGAGCATTTGAAGTGCTTATGGTTGTGATGGCAGGTGTTTCTGTAGCCTTGGTAGACTTAGTTTACTGCTGTGAGCATTTCATCCAAATAAACTGGAACTTCCTGAGAAACAGTTCTTCAGCTCAAGTGATTCTTAAACAGTGAATGTTTAAGAAAACCATGTAAGCCTTCATATAAACTGACCTTTTGTCTCTATTTAAGATAGGAAAGATACTCAGTTTACTTTTATTTCCCATCTATTTTAGACATCATCTTGTCTGACAGGAAGAGTGAAGTCCTTTAGCATTAGACATCTTGCTGTCTCCTACCAACAGAGGGCCCAGTTTGACTATGGTTTGGTCAGTGACTTAAAAATGATCAGCTACAGTGCTTTCCCTGTGAAGGGCCTGGAATGTAGTTCAAAGCAAACCTAACCTCACAAAGGACAGTAGCTGCTGTGGCTGAGTCTGGGGTTAGTGTTAAAGGGAAAGAGAGAAGTGTGTGCTGGGGTTTAAGGGCATGAATTTCATGAGAAATGTGGGGGGTAGGGGGTGAACAAACCAGAAATAAGCTAGTTAGGCAAAAGGAAGAGGAACTTTATTAGGAGCAGAGTAGCCTCCTACTCTTAAAGTATAGCTCAGGAGAGCAAATTTGCTGTTGCAGGTGTTGGCTGAAGTGGCTGTATGTCCGGATGTCTCTAAGAGCCTGTTAGGTGTTTATATTCTCTTTTTTATATGTTTAGGCACTTGCTGCCATTACATCTACATGTGAAAGGATGTTTCATATCATGGAATCATGGAATTGTCAGAGTTAGAAGGGACCTCTAGAGATCATCTAGTCCAACTCCCCTGCCAAAGCAGGGTTGCCCAAAGCACACCACTCAGGACTGCATCCAGGTGGGTCTTGAAG
>BJBW01001372.1:257160-295581 GCA_004320125.1 Scolopax mira
AGCCTGTTCCAGGGCTCTGTCACCCTCACCATGAAGAAGTTTTTCCTCATCTTTGAATGGAACTTCCCATGTTCCAGCTTGAGCCCGTTGCCCCTTGTCCTGTTGCAGGAAACCACTGAAAAGAGTCCGGCTACATCATCCTTCAACCCACCCTTCAGATACTTAAATAAGTAAGGTCTTAAATAAATAAGGTCTCCCCTTAGCCTTCACTTGTCCAGGCTAAAGAGTCTCAGCTCCTTGAGCCTTTCTTCATAAGGGCGGTGCTCTAATCCCTTAATATCTTCGTTGCCCTACACTGGACTCTCTCCAGTAGTTCCCAGTCCCTCTTGAATGGGGGGACTGGATGCAGTATTCCAGAATGCAGGGATGGAAGGCCCAGAACTGGATGCAGTATTCCAGTTGTGGCCTCACCAGCATAGAGCAGAGAGGGAGAATGACCTCCCTCGACCTACTGGCCACCCTCTTTCCTACGCAGCCCAGGATCCCATTGGCCCTCTTGGCAACAAGGGCACATTGCTGGTGCGTGGAAAGTGTGCTATCTACCAGGACTCCCAGATCCTTCTCCTCAGTAGTGCTTCCCAGAACATCCATTCCTAACCTGTGTTCTTCCTCCCCAGGTGCAGGACCCTACATTTGTCCTTGTTGAACCTCATTAGGTTCTTTTGCATCCTACCTGTACAGAACTCAGAGCTCTTTTCCCAGTCACTCACGGTGCTGTGTGAGGTGATGAAGAGCCCAGATAAAGCCAGGGTGATTCATTCACTGCTGCTGCAATCTAACCACTGTGTGTCACTGCTTTCTGAATATTTCTCATGGAGCATAGAACTCACCACATTCATAGCAGCATTTTGTTGTTTTGTGCATCTTACAAACTCATCTGTTCTTTATGGCCTGAATTAGACTGAAGTTGGCTTGTAAGTCACATGGAGCCTGATCTCTGTGTTCCTGCAGTTATCAGCATGCTTCTTCAGTGACAGAGATAGCTTAAGGTAGTGGTAACATTAAGTGAAATCTGTGTGAAAGGAATTCTGTAATTTTAAATATTTTGCTGGAGCAAGTTGATTTTCATTATATGCACGTATTCCCCTGCGTGTTGTTATGTGTAGGCTGACACAAAGAGAGATATTATGAACGCTGCTTCTGCAGTATCAATGACTTCAGAAACCATAGTATAGGCAGGAGAATGGTTGGTCTAACATTGTGTTTTTAATGAAAACTGTTGCAGTGCTGAAATATAATTCAATACAAAAATAAAAAGTAAACTGTATGACCTTTCAAGAATACTGCTTTCCTATACTTTTCTTTCTGTGTTTAGGTTTGTGTTTTCTATGATATTGATATGATAGCTATTATACAGCTACAGGTAAACTAAACAGTACTATGTTGTTAAGCCTGGGTTTCACATCCCCCAAAACAAATCCACCAAAATTCTGGGAATGTTTGATTTCAGACTGTTAAAAATTAAGCTTTGTTAAAGAAAAACTGGTGTCTTTTCAGGTTGTAGAAACATTTCCTTATTCTAGAATTTTTAAGGGATTGCAACCATCATAATTGAAAGAGAACTGTATTAATTTCCTGATTCCCAAGCTTTGAAATGCATCCTTGTGTAATTCAGTTCTAATATGAATGACAAATATTGTATCACAGAGTAGGATGAAATCTAATAATGTCATAGATAAATGTCTGTCTCAGGTTATGAAAGAAACAGATGGAGAAAACGGGTAATACTGGATCTGCGGTTCCTGCAGAAAACTACTGGGTATCTGTTTGCAGCAGCCAGTGAGGCCTTGTCATATCTCTGTGCCATCTCATTTTAATGATCTTTGGTTTGCATTGTGGTCTGTAGTGTCTGTGACAGCCTGTGTTGCTTAAGCGTCAGGCTAAGAGAGAAGCATTTACTTGATTGCTCAGTTTTACTTATTTCTACATGCACAGCTCAACATACATTTCAAGGACATCTGTAAATAAGAACAGCTTCGCAGATGCTACTGCGAAGCTGATTCCACCATCTAGACTAACAGAGAGCTTCTATATGAAGATCCTTTCTTTGAAGTACAGAAAGTGTATTGGTAAATGCTTTATTTATTCACTTATTTAAAAAATGATCACTGAATGATTAATATAAGCCCATGTAGCAAATCTGTTCTTGTAATTTTCTTCATGCCAATACTTTCAAGTACACATTTATTGTATGAAAGGACTATAACTAAAAATAAACAAACAAATCCTCTTAGCTTGTCATGTAAGAAACACTTAAAGTGTAGTCGCAGCTCTGCTGAAATCTGGATTTGAGGTTCTGCACCCATTGCTAATTGTCTGCACCCCCTCTGGTGACTTAGCCAGTGGGTCCCGTGTGCCCCAGAGCAGTAATTGCTGGTGGGTTCCAAAGGGGAGCTAGGGCGTTCGTAGGATGAAGCCTTGCTTTTGAGAATATATGAAATGTCCAGAATAGACTTGCTTTGGAAGTTGAATATGTTATTTTCTAACTTGCTTATCTTGGGGGATGGATTACAGGTGGATTTCTGGAAATATGATGTGCTGGAGCAACCAAAGGCTGAGTTTAGCCTGGTTTCTGAAGGAAACCGAGCTTGTGTCAGCAAGGTGTCACTTAAGACTGTACCACAGCTTATTTTTAAAATATTTTTCAAACATCCCAGTCAACAAAAATTCAGTCTGTAAAGCCATTTAATTTATTAGTAGCTTAATCCAGAAAAAAGGAAAAGTAGAATACGGTCCAGAGAAAATGAAGAGGTAGCAAAGAATTTATGCAGAGTGTTTACAAAGGTTCATTAGTATTAGATAAACTGATATTTGTTTTTAATTTGGTTGGTTTGTACGTGTACCACCAGCTTTGGGCATGTCTGGGCGATGAATACTTTCTAATGGACCTTAGTAAACAAGAGGGCAGCTCTCTGTGAGCATCTTTACAGCATAGTCATAAACTGGAATAATTCTGTTGCACATTTTTATCTTCTTGCTCATACTGTTAATGGAGTTTGGCATAGAGGTCATCATGCTAAATGCTTTAGTACCTTCTGTAGTACCAGTGTAGTACCAGGCATCAGGAGCTGATAGCAAAAGCCAAGCCTGGCCCCTGTTCATTCTTGAAATGCATTCTCTGTGCTCCACTCCCTTATTTTTGAGCCATATAAACCATCTAGAATCCTCTTTGGCAGTTTCCTCTCATAAAGCCTGTGGAAAGAAACAATACACCTGTAGCTTGTCAGACAATATAGAGGCTTATGAAAATAACAAACCTTTCTAGTTCCTATTAATAATAATCCAACATTTTGTATATTGTTGGGTAAAACGCAAGTTTTAAAATATTTTTTATTTCCTTTTCCTCAAATAGTGACTGTTTCAACCTAACAGATGCATAAGGCCAGCATGTATTCATGCCTACAGTTGTAGTGGGTTTATAATAGGGTAGATTGTGGTGTTTGCATCCTGTCCTAGAGAAGAGTAGGTTTGAAGATAGGGATATTGTCTCTTTGGTGAAGTTTACAAAACTTTCTTCGAAGTTCAGCTTACTTTCTTTGCATGGAATAGGAGATGTATCTGGTTCTATATCAGAATGATTGATTCTTGTTGGGCCCTGCAAATAAGGGAGCAGGGGGAGCCCATATGTGCTTTGTATGGTGTGAAGTCTGATACACGCTGTGTAGGGCAGACCTAGAACAGCATCAGAATAGAGGAGTAGGTGTCTTCAGCCAGGGCAGATACTGGATTCTGTTAACGTTTCTTGTGAGTTTGTACTGGATGTCTTAAGTGTCATGCAAAAAAAGGGCAATACTGTCTGCTTGTGTCTGCCTCTCTGATTGTGTGTTGCTAGGTCATAAACCTGGGTAGCACTCCTAATCTTGATCTAAAATTAAGATAAAATTTTAATTTACTAGAATGTGGCTAAATTAATTCTCAGAGTATATTTTTGCTGTAATTTCTTGAAATTGTGTTTTTTAAGACTAAATAGATTTTGTCAGACAGTAAGAAGCAAGATCAAGTAGGAGACCATCAGAGGGAGGGAGAGTGAGAAATGAATCCGGTTTGTCCATAAAGATTATCTTACCAAAGCAGACAGAAATAAGCCCAAAGCAGAATTGTTTCCAGTTTTCATTTAAGCTCTACTCTCCTGTTGTCTCCCTAAAGGGATCCACCATAACCACTGGATTTGAAAAATGAAAATGCACAGCCCTTTTTGCTATGATCCAATGCATTTCCGCTGATATTTTAGTCAGCCATAAGCTTTGTGATGTTAACTGAGCCCACAAGTGTTTTTTGCATAATCTGCTTGAAAGCAGATAATTTTTATAGAAACCTCCTGTTATTTAAAAGGTTCATACACTTATTATCAGTAGCTGCCAGTTAATCTGCAAAGCAACACCACTCACTGTTCCCTTACATCCTAAGGGCTATCTCTTTCAGGTCTTATAGCTGTGCTTTACGCAGCCCCTTGGTATAACTTGGTGACTGAATATGATACCACCGAAACATTCTGCAAAAAGCAGGTGGCAGGTTGTTATTTCACAGCCCACAGACATAGGAGTTACTAAAAATTATAACTTGTTATTTCAGATTTATCTTTCCTAAAGGTTGTCCAATAGCACTTTAAATTAAGCTTCTTTAATGCATATTTAATTTAGAATTCAATAAGCCTCATCTGAAATGTTGGGTATTTACAAACTAGCTGCTGAAATCACAGGGGGATTGCCAACTATGCTTAGTTACAGATCTGCTATACAGCTTTACCTTTACTGTATAGTAATTCTCAATCGATACTGACTAAGTTTAATTACATGGTTTTTAGTACCAGGAACAAGTAATTAGGGGCAGATGTTAAAACATTGTTATGCTCCTTTTTTGCACAATATGTATTACCTGCCATTACAAATAATCTTCAGTACAGTTTTGTAATGAAAACACATTAACGGAGAAACGTTTTTTCATATCTTGGAATGAACTTCTGCTTTGTGGATTTAACCTTAAATGCAAGACTGACTGTACAAATATATAGACTCTGTTTGCTCTCAGCTTGCAAGTTAAAGGAATTGGAGAAGAGAATGTCTGCAGCAGAGGACAAACAAAGCAATTGAGTCCCCACAGGCTGCCTATTGCATTACTCATTCAATTCTCCAATATGGTGCATTACCCACAGACTTTCCAAAAGTCCTGGTAAAAACACTAGCTCTACTCATCATTGTTAATCATCTCCTCTTTCTTATTCCCAAACATATTATACAATTAGTCATGTTCTCTTTCTTTATATTAGAAATCTTCACATGACCATTTAACCATGACTTAACACTCCAGGGAGCTACTACGTAGGAACCTGTGTGTCAGGAATGATGTACTCTTGGCTTTGGCACTGATACTCTTTGTGCATTCATTTGCTTCATCTAGATGTGTCAAATATCTGTCCTCTTGTCAGTCTTTTTCATAATCCATATGTGCCAATGATGGATAAGTGGTTCTCTACATGTTCTCAGAGAGAGAACCCTCATGTTATCCTAGACTTTGGGCTATGCATTTGGTCTCGCTGTAATTCTCTGGTAGCGTAGCTGTTGATTTTAGTAGGCCTAAACAGGATTTACACTAAGGTAATTGAGAATCAGCTGTTGAAACAATCCATCTGATTGAAAAAATAGTACTTAATAAACTTAATAGTATCATATGTTGATTACCACATGTGTATTACTTCTGCCTTTTGAGACTTTATTACAGTAAGATAATCCGACATCTGTGATGGGAGGCCGATGTTGATTATATTTGGGAACTGATACCAAGACTGATAATGGTTTAGGCAACAAACTCATTGGAAATCCATCCCTTAATGCAGTATTTAAAAATGGGAGATGCAAATTAATTACTGGTGCTCCCTTCTTATTCCAAATACATTTAGAGAATAGATAAAGTTTACCTGCCTCTTATTTCTAATCTTTTCAGTTTGCACTTCTGACATTACACCTCAGTTTATTTGGCAGAAAGAATGTTCATGATTAACATTTTACATGATTGCAGTATGCCTCATACATGTATACATCTTCTTAGTATCTACTCCATCATTTTAATAGATGCTTTTTTTTCAGGACGACTAAATTGGTGGTCCACAGTGTGCACAAGCTGCAAACGTCTTCTTCCCCTGGCTACAACAGGTGATGGAAACTGCCTCTTGCATGCTGCATCTTTAGGTAAGGGCGAGTCTGTACATGAAACCTGCCACCAAAAATATTTACCACTTTTCTCTATCCCCAGCCAAAGCTCAGAAACACACAGGATGCAAAGACTTTCACTAAAAGCCTGGTTCTGGAGCAATATATTCTTCAAATTTCACTTAAGTATTGTTTGCTTTAGGCATACTGAGGGATGAAGGTAAACATTTTTCCAGGTTATAGAAGTATAATTGGAACAGTATCAAAACCCATATATCATATACACCATTGATTTGCATTTTCCTTAGAGAGTCCAACCAAAGAGCTCAGAAACAGGCAAATTCCAGGTGCGTCTGGACTGTCCTCATTGTGGGCAAGGAATTGCATTAATTTCCTGCCTTTTGTTAAACAGGTCTCTTCCTTTCTTTTTCAAGAATGCAGTATCTAGCAATTAGCCCTGGTGGTTCTTCATAGAGTTTTAAGTTTGGGGGGAAAAGAGTTTGGGGTGAATTAAAATAATTTCAATTGATTGATTAGTCATTAATACAAGATCTTTGAAGCCTGTCTTCAAATCAAATAAATGTAAACCTGTGAAGCTGAAAGTCTTTGATATGCCTTCTATATCCTAACCTATTATGAGGAAACTTTTATTTTTGTTGCAGTTGCTAAAATCTTCTACCAGTGGAACGCCAAAAGGTGACATTTTAAAAACACTAGGATTTTCAATATTTTGAAGAGACTCTTCTTTTTGAAAGAAGTAGTAAGAAAAGAGTTTTTGCAAAGGTCCTTTTATCTTTGTCCATTTTTAATTAGGAGGAATTGTATATTATTTACAGCAAATGTTTGGAGTATTTTGACTTGCAAAGTCTTAAATAAACTTGTTTAATGCCAACAGCTGACAATATGAATTGAAATGTAGCTGTCTATGTCTCACATCTTGGTGAGAGCTCTGCTCTGGTGAGAGTCTCATGTTGTAGGTTACTATTCTCAACTACACGAAGACATTTTATTATCATAAAATGAGCTTGAAAGCCTGTGGCTGGTTGTATTTTTAGACTTCTAATCAGTTTGAATGCTCGTCTCTTTATTTGGATGTTGAAGCCAAAGAAAATTTACCATTGTGCTGTGTAAAAAAGTGAAGGCCTTTGAGTGTGGGGATTATCTGTTGGTATTATTCAGAGAAGTGCTGCAGTTGTCATTTGCATTCCTGTGGCTTCAGGCTCTGCTGGCAACTACTACTAAAACCAACCTGAGCAGTGAAGAGTCCATTGCTTACAGCAACATTGAAGCTGTGTGCAAGCAAACATTGCAACAAATCAGATCCTTAGTCATTCCTTAATCAAAGATTAAACTTTGTTAGAATTCCCTCTTGTTGTTCATTAGCTTATCTATATTGATCATTTCTGTAGGAAACCTAAAAAATAACGAGCGAACTATTTGCCAAGGAGAATCGTAATGTATAAGCTATGCTTCTTTTGCTAATAGAGCAATATTAATTGTATTAGTACTTACTATTTCACCATAACTTCTTTTAAACTCAATGTCATCTTGTGCTACTTTAGGGATGTGGGGATTTCATGATCGGGACCTTGTTTTACGTAAAGCACTCTATACAATGATGAGAAGTGGAGCAGAAAGGGAAGCACTGAAACGAAGATGGAGATGGCAACAGACCCAGCAGAATAAGGAGGTCTGTATGGCCTGAAGGCAGTCTTGTTAATATCATTTAGGGTCAAAAGCGTTCTTCTGAAGTTTGGTGTGAAAGTTTTAATTGCTGTCAAATTCACTGTGCTTCTATTTTATATGGGGAAAGAGATACTTGTATTTAGAATTTTTGTATCAGAATGTAAGTGTGTTTGTAGCTTTGTGGGTATAAGTATGCAGTTTTATGCCTACAGATAAGATGCCTACTCTAAGATGAGTTTGGAGCCTGTAGAAAACTTTAATTTTGCAAAATTAAATGTACAATTTAGATATCCCTAGCATTATAAAATGAGAGGCTAAAACACACAAAACCAAGAAAACTCTATTTAGGAAGGATTCCCAAGAATGGCTAATTAGAGTTGTGGCCAAATATTGAGATATTGTTTTAGAACTGAAATCATCCGTTTGGTTTGATTGTTGATTTAAAGCTGTACTTCAGCATTATTTTCTGAACATGTCGGTGCCTAAGCAGTGGCTAGAAAACCTGATTTCAGGAGTAATCCTGAATGCGGTAAGTGGATATGCCTAAATGTTTGTAACTTTGGTTGACTGCTCTTTGTTGTGAGAACAGAGGTGAGCTGTGACTGACTCAGCTACTTCAGGCTGCCTGAAAACACAGGGGCACAGAAGCACTTATATACTCTTTCTGCTCTTGACCAGAGGGAGAGTGCCTCACCTGTCTGCCAAGGACAGTAGTCCCATGTACTGGGGAAGAAAGAAATGTAATCCAGTGTATACTGTTAGTGATTAGTTAGTTCAAAATAAGTTAGTCATAAATACTACTACAGGCTCTGCTCACATTTTGTACCAGCCTAATCGTAAAGGTATCTCATTCTCTCCCATAGTCAGGTTTAGTGTATACAGAAGAAGAATGGGAACGGGAGTGGAATGAACTGCTTAAACTGGCATCAAGTGAGCCACGTACACATTTCAGCAAAAATGGAGGCACTGGTGGTGGGTAAGTTTAGAGTACAACAAAATCTTTTAAATTTGTTCTTAGTAGGAAAACAATACAGTACAAATTAATGAAGATGTTTACAGGACTATCAAACTGCCTTTTCAATTTCCATGGTAGAATTATCTAAACGTCCTATTATAATATGTAGCATTTTGATTAAGTTTCATTGTACAGTTACCACACTAACTTAAGATTACTTTGCATCCAAAACAATCTGGATTTCATAAATCCCAATTTCTTGGGTTTTGGAACGATCATGTTGACAGTAGCATTTAGCTTCATGGAGATGAAGTTCCTCATCTTGCTGAAGACATGTAGCTTTTTGTTTGAGGAAGACTTAGCGGAAAGACAAGCACTGCTCAGGTACTTTCGCTAAAATATGGAATGACAACATCTAGTCTTCTAGTAGCATTCTAGAAGAAAGTAGTTTGTGCCCTGATAACACCTGCTCTGTGCTTTAGCAGAGCTTTAATGCCATCTTTTGATATTCATACATTTATTTCAGTTATTTTTTGTTTTGTAGTTCAAACAGAAAATCTTCAGCGAGATCTTTTTTGAGGGCAAGTCACCAAGTAACTCTTCAAATTTTCTCCTCTTAAAATTCTGTTAACCCTAAACATACAGGGGAAAATAAGGTCATATTTTTGGTATTAAATATTTGTATCCAGTGTCTTTTTAAACAGAAAGTAGAATATCGTTATACTTTGTAATCTTATTAAAGCCCTCTGAAAAATCAATATTCTAATTCAATCTTTGAACAGCTATAAAAAACTTAAAACTAAAAAATATGATAATTAGTATTGTACTGATGGGAACAGTTGCCCTCTCTTTGACTACTCAAGCTTTTATTAAGCCCATGTTACAAAAATAATGTTCTCAAACGCAAGAAGTATTTAAAGATTGTAGGGGTCTTTATTTCAAATTACTAGGATGATAGTGACTCAGTGTAAAGTTGGATGTTGCTGGAAGTTTCTGCATAGGGTATGTCTGATTTCTCAGAACCACATCAGATTCTTTTTTTACCTGATTTCATACCTGTTTATCTAGATTGATTCCGTAAGAGTATGTCTGATTGATTGCAGTTGCTTTGATTATGCTCTGGAAAGTTGCAATGTTTGACAGTTGCTCCCCAGTGCTAACAGGAAAACTAGGAAAGAGTGTTCTTAAAGACTGGCTTAGCATGTGTTGATCTTTGTATAATACTCAATTAGTAGGGTATTAGTCAATTAGCTTTTTATAAGCAGTACCAGAAAATGTGATGGTCTCAGGGAAAAAATAGTACTGTCTACTTTCCTGACAGCATGCATTTCATTTAGATGTTTAGAAGCTATTGGAAGAAAAGGATAGAAAAATATTAATGAAAAGGTTTGGGTTGAAATAGCATCTTTGACATTTAAATACCCCTGATGCGCACAGAGGATCTGCTTTAAATAGTTTGTAGGATAAACCATCCCTTGCTTTCAGCGCAGTTGTTCCCAAAGGAGAGGATTATTGACCATCCTTAAGAAAGCAGAAGCTTTTGATTTTGTGTCTAGTGTTTATTGGTGACAGTACTTAGTGTTTGTTTACTCAGTGCATGTTTTTCTCTAGCTGCTGTTTGTGCTGGAGAGAATCGCATGTGCTGATAAAAAAATTGGCAAATTAGGGTATACAACACAAGGAGAATAATAAAATATTTGGAAATTAGTTTCTGACCTTTGAAAGACTATTGTATTTTCCTTTTAACCCTGTGATGCCCTCCTACTAATGCAGGAGGATATTGTTAGAAAATTGTCAGCCATTATGTGTCTATTTTCTACTCTTTTGAGGCTAAAAAAGATAGATTGGTATTCATTTTACTCTCTCGTTTGTTTCTTATGTTTGTAGATATTTTCCTATTGGCACGCTTTAGTCTTTCAATGCAGTTCAATTCACGTTTCTATTAAATTTGGCCATTCACCACCATTTTTCTCTGGGCTTATTCTGTCTCATGTACTATGTGGTTTCAGTATCTACCAGTCAGAGATGCCCTCAAAGGTTGCATCTGCCAGTCAATCAACCACCTTTACCTTTAGTTCCCAGATAAGTAAACAGGGAGTATCACTGATATATAGAGATTTAATTTAAATTGGTTTTAGTGTTCTCATCATGATTTGCATTTATCTTTTTGCAAATCAAAATAAAGTAAGCATAGACAACTGTTTCCTTTAAAACAGTGAAAGAGGAATAAGGCAAAGAAAAGCCTATTAAACATGTGAATATGTATTTCTCTATAATCATCCCAAAGACAGAATGAATGTGACAGAATTAATTATTTCCTCAGTTTAATGTATCCATGTTCAAAATAGAGTCCTTGAGAGGAAAAGAAATATCAAATTAGTATTTTTGAGATTATATTACGTTGGGTTATATTACATTCTCTAGTTAGGTGTTGTATTAAGAAAGCCTGCAGATTATTCTTTGAATTGAGACATTCAAATGATGAGACGTTCTCCTTTGGTGTCAGAATTAGCTAGTGTTAGAATTAGCTAAAGCATCAGAAGTTGTATCTGCTTCAAAAGAAGTCAATGACAAGCCTAAATCAGGAATTATGCTGCCTCATTCACCTGCAAGATCCTTTTAGTTACTTTTCAGAGGGAGCTGCCTGCAATGCAGATCAGCAATTGTCACTAAATCTTCAAAGATTTCTTCTTTGAGAGCACTGTCATTCTGAGGCTGGGAAGCTGGAAAAAAAAGGAAAAGATAAAAGGAACATAGAAAAATCTTTTTCTTAAATTCTTGTTTCCAGCATATAAAATCCTTCAAGCACTGAATCAGGGCAAACTAATAAGAGGGAGATTCTTATTTTGAAACAGATTTGCACATCTTTCTGTAAATATAAAAAATAAATTTGAGATTAACGTTATTGTTTCATTTATCACCATTTCTAAGCAAAACCAGGGGTGCTGAATTGAAGCAACTGCTTTTGAAAAGAGTAACATGTCTTGTACCCTCTCTTTATGTTAAGAGCCCAACTATCGCAGTCCCGCTAGAGACAATTCCAACCCAGTCCTTCATTTTGTGAGGTTTTGGAGGTTTCAGAGCCTGTTCTAGCGCTGGACTGACTATCCCTGTTGTTAACTGTGTCTTGAAAACCCAGTAGAGCTAAAACCTGCATGTCGTTGTGTGAGCTGATACAGATTTTGAAAGGGGATGGTATCCTTATTTAGTATTAACTGTATTTAGTATTAACTGTCTCCTTATTAGTATAGTCAAGTGATTTTAAATGGGGAAGAAGGGAAGGAATATTGCTGTAATCTTCCCATCTGTCATTAGAGTTTTATTTAAGGTAAAACCCCAGAACATTTAAACAGAAAGGGCCTCTCAAATGCATGTAATCTGAGGTTTCAGGCTTGGTTAGGTATTCAGAGTATTTCAATTTACATACACATACATTTCTTCATGCAAAACTAGTTCGTTCATCATACACCCTCATCTTGTAGAGAACTTTGTTTAGATCGTTTAACAAAGACATTGCTTTAAAACTATTTTTATTTCTTCTGGTTGTCTATTATAGGAGTGCTATTCTGTTTTAACTATTCAGTGTATGCAGCAATTATAGGGTACAGATAGAAAAAGGTAAATTATAGCATTATATCTTTTGCTTATTAGCTGAAGTTTCTGATGGCAAATAGATCTTTACATCTGGCCTATTTTCAGTTGATGTAAATTGTACTTAAGCCAAATGTGAACTAGAAATAATTAAATTGCCATAGTGATTGACATCTGCCAGTTCAGCCAGCCCTTCAGTTGTGAAAACAGTGGATATCCCACAGACTCTAGAATAAAGAGAGAACATTCAAGGCAAAGGAAGCATCAGAATTATGTCATATTAAAATTAAGTACTAGTACCTCTGTAGCGATTGGGGCTTTCCCTTATTTAACAAGTTTTGCTGCTTTCAAGCTATATCCTATTTGACAGATTGTTGCATCTCACATGGCACAGAAAGCATACATTCCCACACAGTTAAATACAAAATAACATTCAAACCAAAATAATCAAGGGAAAGTTCATGCAGTTTTTTTTTTCTATTATATGCTTACTATGTATTGGTTTTTCCAGAGGAAGAAAAATGTATTTTAATTTTAAAGATTAAGAAATAAGAATTGGAACTCAAAACATTCACATTTTTATCTCCTTTAATCAATGCAATGCTTTTTTTTTTTTTTTTTCCTGAAGAAAAGAAGGGAAATAGCCTACTACTGTTCATTTTTTTATTATGTTTGAGTTGAAGCTCATTGCTGAAATAAGGCCTAAGGGAACCAATGGAGATAGGTTCCTTCATCTGCCTTCTGGAGAAATTTGTGTTTGCTAGTAAGCTGCGGCTGCGTTGGATGTTCAGTTTAATTCTGGGATTCTTAAGCAGGGAAAGAAAAGGTTTCAGAAATGGGATTGTAGCAGATTGAGAGATGAGCTCAGATTTTGTTCATGCTTGTACCTAACCACCAGCTTGAAGAACTTGGTGCTTGTCATGTTGTTCCAGTAGATCCCAGTTGCCTGCAGGTTGCCTCTTGCTCTGCAGGAATCCTGAAACTTTATCTAAACACAGAATAAATTCACAATAGCTGTTACGAATCTGTTACAAACTGAGAGTCTGAAGTGTATGTATGGGAAAGAAAAGCAAGGGAGCTGTTTAGAAGGACATGAAAACAGATCTTGCTCAGAGTTTACAGGCAAAAGAGAGGAGCAGAGCGCAGATGGCCAGGCACAACCACAGGGGAGGGGACTTTCCCATTTCAGCTTTTTGAGGTTTTTCTCATTACTGGCTGCAGTACAAATTAGGTTTTCCATAGGAAAAATATCTCTTCAGAGTGCTGAGTAGCTGTCCAATCTGTTTGGATTTGAGATATCAATGGTCCTGTAGGACAGACAGAGATTTTTTTACTTTTTTTTTTACTTTTTTGTTAATTTGTTCATACAATCAAGATAAATTAGAGTGCTCTGATTAAGCAGGACTCTGTAATGCAGATTTGTGTGCTCTTTATATGTGGATTTCATTATTTAAATTAACTGTACATGAATAGAGGAATTAATTGCAGTTTACTAAATTTCCTTTGCTGCCACGTTACATTGACACAATTATTTTGTCCACAATTTTCATGGCCATGTAGTTACCATAAATAAAGATCCATGACAAAAAGTGGAATGGTAAGTGGGTCAAAGGATGTGCCAGGTTGCTATGGATACTTCTTAATGATAGTTTTTTGTTCTCATTAATATTTAGGTAAATTCTTACTGAATCCTTGTGAAATCTTCCTCCTTGGAGACATTCAAAAGCTGTCTTGGACAGGGCCTTGGGCAACTGGCTTGAGATGGCCCTGCTTGAATTGGGGGCGTTGGACAAGATGACCTCCAGAGGTTCCTGCCACTCTTAACCACTCTGATTCTGTGAAAACGAGCAATGGAACACAGATGTGTGATATAAAAGAAGGATCTGAAATGTGTGAATATGATCATAAATAGTGAATTAAGCAATTTGGTGATGTGATATTGAAAATTTAAAAAATGGCCAGTGCGAGTTTGAGCTTGATGTGCAGTGAGGCTTGGCATCAGCTGACCAAGAGGATGAAAGTCCTTCTGATACAGTTGTATCTGGAATATGCCTTTCACTTCTAGAGACCTCATTAGCTAGGAGATGAGGAATAATTATAGGATGTAAAGAAAAACTTTAGGACTGATAGTTTAGAAATAGTGAGAAAATAGCTTGAAATCTTTGTAGTGTATTGTCTTGACATATAATATGATTCTTCTAACTTCCTTTTGGCTAACAAATTACTCTGAGGGTGATATAATGGATGGCAAATGCTGAAAAGCCGTTGCAGCCAATAACGGAGAATTCAGTAAGAAATATGACAGGAAATGGCAAGATGGGGAATTCAGTTTGAACATCAGGAAAAATTTCCTGATGAGTTTGGGTGACAGGGGGAGGGATACAGGGAAGAAGTGTCTCTGCTTGATCAGAGAATTGCACCCTGCATCAGCCTGCTGTTAATACCTGCCACCGTGCTGTGATGGCCTGGATGCCACCAGGCCTAGGTGAAGGTTGCTGTATTTGTCCTACATGTTCTACTCCAGTGCCCATAGAGCTGTGCTCAGTTACTATTTTTCACATATAATGAAAACTAATGGCAGTTACTTAGGGAAATTCTCTGCACACCTAACAGTAAGTAACAGGACAATCACTGCCTTCATTTAAGAGCGTGTGCAGGTTCTGTTGCCCACCTTCATTTGGCATGTCTCACAGAAGCTGTGCTCTGGCTGTATTATATTTTTAAGTAACACTCAGCTCTGGAGCTCAGTCTTTTTTTTTTTTTCTTTAAATACAGTGTGTGCACTTGTCTTTATCAAATTCTTTAAGTAGGGAATTTATTAATATTATCCACCAGTGAAATTTAGGGCTAATTATCACAGTTTTGACTCAAAACACCACACTCTCAGCCTACTACCACTTAATACCACTTAATAATGTTTTGGAGAACTAGATGTTGAAGAGAACTAGATGCTGAAAGGCATTTTCACCAAATAAGGAAGATGAATTTAATAAATTTTTTCCCAAGACGTATGTTCCATAATGGTATAAACAATTCAAAATGAAGAAACTGCTCTTCAGATTGCCAAAGACTTTTCAAGTGCTCAAATTATCTTCCAATAATATCTTACATCGATTTCTTTCTTAATTCCTCACAAGAACAGCACATTTTGTCTTTTTCTTAAATTCCTTGCTCATTGTGAGGCTGGTTGAGTATAAACTCTGTTTAGATCTATGAAATACTCCTCAATAATTCATTTATTTTAATCTAAAAATGAAATATTATCTCTGTACTTTTTCAAGTGCTCTGCATCTGCTCCAGTTAGCTGAAGAGAATGGAAAGACTTTCATGAATTCCTGTGGTATTTGGATCAGACTTGTAGAAGGCCAATATAAAGGAAAAAGTTGGGCTTCTCTACAGAGCTGCCTTACTGTTTGAATTTTATGTTTTGCTCTCCTACAATATAAAATACTTGTATTGATTTTTTTCAGTGTGTTTTGACACACAAAGCTCCACTGGCAAAAATGCTTGGCCTTGTCTCACATAACTGCATCTTGATCGAGATTCCTTCCATATTCTGTAAAGATAAAATGAGAATTTCCATCTCATCTTTGGGCAAATGCCTAAGAGAGGGATAATCAAACTTCCAGATGTGCGCCTTTTTTTTTTTTTAAATCTGTAGAGACAGTCAAAGTGAAATGCTTAGGCTTCTGATTTTTAGACATCTGAAAGTAGGTGAAATTAACCTCATTAGAAAACCTAATAGGAAAATGGATGTTCAGTTCCTTACGTAGGTAACCTCTTCCCATCTTAAAAAAGTGTATTTTGGTATTAACCAAAGAAAAAAAAGTTGACAACTTTGTAAGTTAAACTCCTCCTACCCAAGCTGACTTCAGTGTTTCTTACATTGTCCAGGTAAATTCACCTGTTTTTTTGTTTAGAGGAACCAGAAATACACTTTTTATTGCAGAGTCTATGGGCATGGATATCGCATGAAATTATTTTTGTGGCAAAAGTAGTTTTACACCAGGAGCTTGGCTAAGAATTAACTTTTTTATTCACCCTGGAACAGCAAACAATTTCAGAAACTAATGAATTTTGATGACTATTCAACTAGTGTGGAGTTTGCAAGTAAAAACTTTTTCTCTCCTGCTATTACTTTATTTCCAAAAATATTTTTTCTTTTCCAATTTCTTATGTTACCTATTTCAATCATTGTAATATGTGTTTCAGAAGAGTGGGAATATGAGTGACAAGGAAGAAACAGCTGCTGCAATGTGTTGTTTCACAAAAATTTCAATGGTTGGTTGGTTCAAGTTGTTTCAAAGAGTTTCACTGCTGTGTCTTCCAGAGTTGATAATGCAGAAGATCCAGTGTATGAGAGCTTGGAAGAGTTCCATGTTTTTGTCTTAGCCCATATTTTGAGAAGACCAATTGTTGTAGTAGCAGACACAATGTTACGAGACTCAGGGGGAGAAGGTAAGAGTTTTTCATTAGAAATCTATGCACCTCTGTAAATTGAATCAATTGTAAACTATCACATACAGAAGTCCCAGCTGTAACATACCTGAGTGTTTGTGGGATAACTGCTGCCTTTTTTTCTGAGAGAAAAAGGAAGAGCAGAATTCTATTTAACCCATTTCTATGAGATAAAAGTAAAAAATACAGGATAATGGTGTAAGTCTCACTGAAAATGTTTATCCTAGATATTTACTATTAACTTCATAACCACCAAATTACAGAACACAATACAATTCTTACTGGTTGTTCTGGTTTCATCTGGGAAAGAGTTAATTTTCTTTCTAGTGATTGCTGTGAAAGGAATGACATGAACAAATATTAGGTTTAGTTGTTGTTAAGTTGTATTTAGACTATTCAAGGCCATTTTTCAGCTTCCCATAGAAGAATAGAGAGGACAAGGGAACAGCCAATGGAATGTTCCATACCATAGACATCCACTCAGTATAAAAATGGGGGTTGGCTGGGGGGTGCAGATATAAATGGGGGTTGGCTGGGGGGTGGGAATCCACAATCACTGATTAGCACCGTGCAAATTCACAGGGCAGTGAGAGTCACCCATCTCATTATTATTGTTATTTTTCCTTTTCTGTTATTGTTTCTATTAAACTGTCTTCATTTTAACCCATGAGGGTTTTGGTTTTTTCCCTTTCCCGTTTCCCATAATTATATATAAAAACGTTTAGAGTCTTTCAAAAGAAAGAGCTTGGCCTTTACAAATGCAGCATCCCATTCAAATTCTACTTGTAGAAATTTTTTTATCTTTCCTTAGCATTAATATATATACATACATATATGATGTGTGTGATGATGTTTGTGTGGGCTATAAACATGTTTGTCATGTTTCTTAGAGAAATCTGTTAATGCAAGTCATGAGCAGAGCATGTTACCAAGAGAACGTATAGTGTATTTACTGCTTATTGTTTGAAAATATCCTGCTACCTAGAAGTGTTACAGGAAGGTACAACGCTGCAAACGTGTGAGAGTCATCACAATATCGTTACAAGACCTTAATATCTTTACTAGTAAGCAATTAGAGCAAGTAAAACATATGGAAGAGCAGAATGTTTTCTCCATTGTTCTCGGTATATTTTCTGACATTTTTATAATGAAATTTTACCTGTTATGACTATTTTCTGCATTGATTACTTCACTTTATACTGCTGTCTCACAGCTCTGACAATGTTGTACCACAATTGTTACATACAATAGAACCAACATATTCTTTGATGGTTTAAAAAATAATGACTCTCATTTTATTCTGCAGCATTTGCACCTATACCATTTGGAGGAATTTATTTGCCGCTTGAAGTTCTACCTAACAGATGCCATTGCTCACCTCTTGTGCTCGCCTATGATCAGGCCCATTTCTCTGCTCTTGTTTCTATGGAACAAAAAGATCAACAGAGAGAACAAGGTACGTTACGAACAGCACCCCAAGGATACATAGTGAATACCATGCACACAGTACTTACTTCTTCCTGTAGGTGGGTTTACCTATCAGAAAAGAAACAATACCCACTACATTTTATTGCTGTGTTCTTAGGAACTAAGTGGTCTAATCACGAGACTGGGAGCCAGGAACTCCTCATCCCTAATCCTTGGGCTGTCACTGTCTGTTTTGGGTACTTTGGCCTTTTCTGTCAGTTCCATGTATGCAAATAGGTATAATCATAGTTACCTGCTGTGATTCTGGGTTCTTGAACTTTGTTAATTTGTGTTAGTAAAGTGTTTAGAAGATTAGGTATGAGTCAGATTACTGTTGAAAACACATTTGAAAATCCTTCTTCTAATGTGCTAAATGTGCTTTTTTCATTTAAAAACATTTAGTTGAAACAATTGTATCTTATCATCTTGCTGTCTTTTGTTGTACTTCAGAACAGCGACAACAAAATCTGACCAGATATTTGTGTGTCAAGTTTGAGCCCCTGGGATTGGGGGTGGCGAGAGCTTCAGGACTGGGTTTGTTCCTGCATCAGGAATGGAGGAGCTACCTATAGCCACTCTTACTTGAAAGACCTGTTTGCTCAATGATAGAAGGCTGTGAGATGAACTCCTATCTGTCTTTGCTCCTCTTGGGGGAAAGGGAAAAGTGTTTTGCCATAAACATGGTGAGGCTTTAGAAAAATTCAGTGAAGTTTTGCTGTTAGAGGTGTTTTAAATCCTTTATGAATGCATAATTACCTGTAAAGTAAACATATGCTAGTTGTTGAGATCTCCTGAGTGAAGTTCATTTAGTGTATTCCTTCCTAAAGAGTATTTTAGAGACAGCTGAATATCCTTCATTTAATTCCCTATCCCCTTGTGCATTTCATCTGATTTTGGCTGTATTAGTCCTTTTCCATGCTTATGAGACAGTTAGCATGCTTCAGCTGTGCAAAGCAGAGAGAAAGACATTCATTAAAATGATGCAAAGGAGGAAAGAATCTGAATCACAGATGATGTTGTAGACATCTTCATGACAGAATTTGCTATCTACTTAAGTCATCCTTCTAGGATGAACTGAAGAGTTTTTAACATGAGGTTGCATGGGATGGGAAGCACTCGACTATGCGTTGCATGTGGTATTTTCAAATGTGTTGGTGAAGAGGAGAGTGAATCATAAGACAGTAATGGAAACAAAGGTTGATCTGGATGTCAGATATTCAATGGGAAAATCAATTGGTCCAATTGTTCGGCTTGGCACGTAGCCATTTCAGGGACTTGTAGGTATGTGCTTGGCACTAGGTCTGGCCTTGGCATTACATGCTGGGACGTCGCAGCTGCCTTCCTGCCCTCAGTCTGTAGAAGAGCAGCCCGTAGGAAAATGCTTTACATAGGAGCAGTTTCCATACACTGAGCTATGATGTGAAACACCTTGTGAGAAATGAAAGCTGGCAAAGCAAATTCATACCATTTGAATGCACTAATGTGATATGAATGAAGATAAGAGTTTTGGAGAGCCTTTTTAAGGATACTGTTTCACTGCTGATAGTTGCTGAAGAAACATTGCAGCCAGGACTGCAATGTCCACAGCTGTAAGTTAGTAGCTCCTGTGTGTATGCCTATGTTACAAATTGTAGAGTTGTCTTGTAGAACATGCCTCCATCTCTTTGGTCTTTATCCTTTTTAGGTCCAAGTTCTGTTGATGGTGGAACAAGACAACTTCTGGAGTAGGCTGAATTCTTGCATTCTTACAATTGGGATCAGAGTAGTATTAATAGACAGATAGTAACCTCTGTTATTTCAGGCACATCTGTCTGCCTTCACACAATACTTCATTATCACAGGTCTTACAAGAGCTGATGTCCATGAATAATTTGATCGAATAGAGAGAACTTACCTGTCTCTACAATAACTCTGCAGGTAGGGTAACCGCCATCCACCAAACCTTGTGCTATTGTGGCATCCTCTGTGACAGGACTGACAAAAGCAGTGAGGGACACTCCTGTTCAGCTGCTCTGACCTCGCCTTGTGTTAAAGTATTCAGTGATACACCTTGATGCCACCTATTGAAATACTGCTAATATTACAGCTCATATATTCCTGTTAATTGCACGCTGCAAGATCTTGGATTTGATGACAAGGTTGCGTATTTGATTCTTCTAAAAGTGCTAGCGATAATGTTAAATATACTTCTTGTGATTAAAAACTGTCTTTCTGTAGGATTTTCCTATATCTGTAGCTGCATAGGAAATGTGCTGGGAGACAAAAAGCTACCAAATATCCAGCACACCATCAGTAATGTTGGCTTTGTTCACGTGTAAGTTCCCCCAGGCTAACCACCAGAGTTGTTGAATCAAAATAGCATTTTTTTTTGGTCCAGTGATCCGTTTTTACATGTTTTACTGCAGGGCCCATGATATACAGGCAGCAATTCTGTGGGTCAGCAGAAAGCACTTGGCATTAGGTCTGGGATGGAGGGAATGCTTCAGCTTCCAGCTGCCAAACTGGTTGCTGTTAGAGGCTGAAGCAGCCTAAGAGCTCACACAGCACTGCTGTTGTTCTTCAAATGCTGTGGCAGGAAGTAGATTGGCACAAGGATGCTCTAGTAATGACTATTTTTTTGTACTTTGTCAGCATAGAGATGTTGGCAGCTTTGGCAGAGAGGAAAGAGAGCCACAGTTGTACGAGTCAGAAAACACTGGCACAGGTGCCATGGTACAAGGCCAGGTTTTGAACTGTCAGGATGCAGCCAGGAGCTCAGAGCTACAGCTTGTTAAAAGGAGCATCTCTGAGAGCCAGGCCGTTTGTAACTCGTAGTCATAGTACTTATAGCCACGTCACTGGATGTCCAGAGCAGCGCTGAAGCTGTCTGAACTACTGTGTGTATGTACACACGTTTAAGCTGCCAAGAAGCTGTTTCGTGGAGGAGACAGTACGTCCTATTTTTGTGAAACATACATATTTGTAGTCAAATAAATGCTGATGTAAACACCTCGAGTTCTGCTTTGGCATATAGTTGTTTAGCAGATCATTTTGAGCACTACTGTAAAACAGAAAATGTGTTAACGTCCTCTTGTCTGGAGAAGATTTTAAAAAACGTTTTGACATGTCATTTTTTTACCAGCACACAGCTGGCATTCTGACGGATGCCGAAGGCCCTCGTGTTTTAAATCCACAACATCCAGTCAAAACCCTGTGAATACTTTTGTATCCATGCAGGCTATATTTATGCAGATTTTTGTAGTTTTGCTTATGAAAATAAAGACCAATTCTCACATGCCCCTCAGACTGCTTTGTTGAACTTGGAGCTTCCCACGCTCCTGTGCTTTGTCCTGTAAGGTCAGGTGCTACCCAAAGTGGAAGTGCTGTCTGGTAATCTTACAAAGCTGCTCTCTTCTGAGTTGCCACCTTCTTTTAAAAAGTTGAGGTACCGCATTGTAAGGTTGATTTTAAATCCGGTCAGTACCTGCTAGTAATTCAGTTAGGTGGTGGAATATGTCTTTTTCGTGGGAAACACCATCAGTGAATTGTGTTATCAGTTATGCCAGCCCCTTTGTTGCAGTAATTTCATTAAATGAAGCAGAGTAAGCTCTCATATTACACCAATGGGTGTTAAAAAGTATATTCAGTTGTCATCTTTCCTGTACATTTCTTATGCTCTTGTGCTTCATGAGCTCTCACTTTACCATGTATTTTGAAGTGCAGTTAGACTCTCTGCTACTTACTCACATTGAGTTTCTTCAAGGAGGTAAATTCTCTTACAGTACTAAATTCTGTGACTGCATCCTACAGTGGTATCTGCAACTAAAGTTGATTAATCTCCAGCTGTTCTGTACTATATTTGCAGTTAATATGGGGAAAATATTTCAAGAATTACCTATTACAAGCAGTAGGAGACAACGTTTCCATGAAATTTTTAGAGGTTTGACCTTTTTATTTCCAGTCTGCAAAGATGAAAAAAAATATATATATGCTTTCTGCAGTTGTTGTCAGGTTGACTTCACCATGTTACTTTAAAATGCAGATTAAGATTCCTGCATTCTGCTAGGTGAGGAACAATATTTAACCAAAAATCCTGTACCTTTGTTTTGACAATATGTTTTCTGAACCGCAGAAAAGATTATGAACAGTGTATAACCAATAAGTGCAATCAATTTTCAGTCAGTCAGTGACAGATGTTTGGGTGATGCCTCCAGGTTTCCTTGCAAGAATGAATACCTACACAAAGTCCTTACGGTTTCCAGTACAGAAAATAAAATTCCTTGATTGGTTGTCAGAGAAGCAGCAGTGACCTGCACCATGTTGAGGATCACATCCAGTGCCTAAACAGCTTTTACTTTTCTTTTTTTTTTTCCCCCCTAATGAAATGGAAGCAAATTGCTGGCTTTAATTAAAGCTGACTGTATTTTTCTCTTAGTTTTTTGCTGGTGACAAATGACAGACACTCTGTAAAATCAGAGTGCAGTCCCTGCTCACAGAGCATAAGGCAGACTCATCAAGGTAGGTGTCAGAAGGCAGAGCCCCACAGAGAGGGGAAGGGAGAGAAGAGCCAGAGCAGTTAGACAGTGGAGCTGGGACGTAACCGCAGTTATGGGTTTCTCACTGTGCTCCTGACAGGCCTCAAACTGACCTCCTAAGCCATATCTATGTTGATCTTTGCTCCTCAATTATGTTAATTCACAGTTTGAATCCAAAATCCCTGTAACTGCATTTTGCTTTGTTTCTTAATGCTGTTACCAATATATTTTTGTTTCTTTGACAGTGAAAAACAAAAAATACTAAACTGAAAAGAGAAAATAATTAACATGTATGTGCATCTGTGTAAGAGACCGGCAGGAGTATTTCAACTTTTTATTGCTTTCTGCTATTCTAATGGTTCTGTCTCCAGGAAATGTTTATTGTGCATTACAAAATGGCAATCTTGTTCTCCCAGAGGTCTTCCCTCCTCCAGAGGTGACTATCTTTCACTCCAGGAGCAATCAATGTATTAACCTCTCCCTCTCCTCTTCTCTTGCACAAACATCAAAACAGGGAGTTGGAGCTCAGTATAAATCATTTGTAGTGTTCTGAATGAGACAATTCTGCAGCACGCTCAGATTCTGCCCTTCTCTAAACCAGTTATGCTGCTTTTCACAGCTGATTCATTTTTTTGTTGCTTTTGTTCCCTCCACCCCAATCCTTGTTTCTTCTCTACTTCAGCGGTGATCCCCCTGACTGACTCTGAACACAAGTTACTGCCTTTGCACTTTGCGGTCGATCCTGGGAAAGACTGGGAGTGGGGAAAAGACGACAATGATAACACCAAGTTGGCCAAGTAAGTCCTTTTTGAAACCTTAGGATAAGCAGTGTAATGTGTGTTGAGCAGTACCTGACTGAAGCATTGGGAGAACTGCTGACAGAGAGGGCTTTGTTTATATTCTCTGCTGGCATGGCATCTCTCCTTCTTAAGAAATACTGCTTTTTCCTTCAGGCTGTTTTTGACACTTTGTTCCCTTCTTTTTTTTCGCCCTTAGTTTGATTCTGTCTCTTGAGGCAAAGCTTAATCTTCTGCACAGCTATATGAATGTAACGTGGATACGCATACCATCTGAGACACGGGTAAGGTAACTTCCCCTCGCTCTAACCAAGAGGAGAGGTGCCAGGCATGGCAAGGTGCTGTGTGGGGCAGTGCCTGGACTGGCCAGTTGCCCAGGAACACCAATGTCCTGGAAGCAGGGACAAAGGCACTCGTGGTTCATTGTCATTGCAGTCAGGCTTATACATTTTTCTAGTTATTTGTTTTAATAACACAGTTGCTTTTATTTTTTTTTTTGCAACTCATACTCTGTTTTGAAATGTATTTTCTAGCTTAATCTTTCTGTAACTTATTTCAGCAGTCCGTGTAGTTCAGAAAAACCTTAAAATAGACCTTTCATCACCATTGTGTTCTGAGAACTTTGGCTTGCTCTCCTAATGCCACTGCTCGGTCACCAGTCCCAAGTTCTTTCGCTTTCTGAGGATACACTGGCACCCCGGGACAGGTCCCAGTTTGGAGTGGCTGACAGAAGGGCACAGACAGGCGCTGAACGGGAGCCTCCTTCTTTCAGAAAGTTACTTTAGAACTGCGCTCAGGTGGTACCCAGTCAGCTGCAAATTTCTCTGCAAATGACATGGAATGGATAGAGGGGTTAGTCTGGAAGGAAAAGGTTGCTAGGAGAGGCTGGAGGTGATTTAGACAGCCTACACAGATGGGATTTGAAAGGAGGAACAGAACACAAAAGAAGAAAGCATTTAACAAGCTGTAAGAGAGGGAGAAATGCATTTTTCTACAGTGGTAACTACCACATCAGAAAAAGGAGAGTCAAAACTGTCCTGTAGCCTGAAATTTGTGGGGCCTGGGTTACCTTTCCCCGCTTTGCACTTGCCACATGAGTGTGGTCAGGTCACTTCATCACTCGTCTCCTCCTCTGCCAAGCGGGAATAACAGCTCTGCTCCCGACAGAGTTGGGATGGGGGGCTCAGCAATTCCAGAGAGAGAGGACATTGAGGTACCCAGGGCCAAGAAGCAAGAGTGCATTTCTATAGCGTTTTTATTCTAGAACTATATATATCTCCAGAGCTTTTTTTTTTTCTCTCTGAATCATTATGGTTAGTTAAATGTCTCATGTTTATCTCTAGCAGATTTTAGCTTCATGATGCCTGAAAGCAAGACTAAGTCTTGCAGGAGTAAATGAAGAGAGGCACATTTTAAGGTATCCTAGGGTCCTTATTGCATTTTCAAGAAAGATGTTTTATCACCTTACCTAAAATATAAGGTGGAAATCTGACTTGTGACATCAGTTTTGTCTGCCTTTTATTTCCAGTAAGAATGAATGTACCTCATTCTATTCCTCAGTCTACTTGCTGAAGTTTAGTATTTAATATTACAGGCAAAATGTTTAGCTCTGGTGCATCATACCTTTGATTGTCATGCACCACAGACCTGAATGCTGAAGAAATTAATACGTTGAGGTTTGAACAAAAATGACCCGTGAAATATTGCTGCATACAGGTTTGTGTGCCTCATCCCCCTCTCAGCAGAACCTCATTTCCCTTCCATCATGATACCAGTTTCTCTGTCTCCCCAGCTGAGAGGCAGCCTGTACCACACTGAGGGGCCGGTCTCTGTGTGCAGCCCAGCAGGGAGGTTGTGCTGCAGCCGACCCCTCAGCGGGAGCATGAACTTGCATCTCCCCGTTATTCAGACACTGATTTTCACTGAAACTCTGAGGGAATTACCTCTGTTCTACAATGTGCTTGAAATGAGGCAAAAAGCTACTGTAGGAACAAGCAGGATACAGTCAGCAGAGCCAAAAAAAGCATTATTTGGTGAAGAAACCAGTTGACGGTGTCAATGCATGAATTAAGAAGTACATTTAAAATCAGTGTCAGAATCTATGTTGGATTGGAGTGGGTTTTTTGCACCAAGTCCCTGTATGAAACTGATTTTGCAGTATCTAATTGTAATTACTTTTCCATAGCAGGCCCCTTTGGCTCAACCAGAATCCCCTACAGCTTCAGCTGGGGAAGATGTTCAGTCTCTGGCTGACTCAATGGACTCAGACCGAGATTCCATCTGTAGTAATTCCAACGGCAATAATGGCAAAAACAGTAAAGAAAAAGAAAAGGACAAACAAAGGAAAGATAAAGACAAAACCAGGACGGATTCAGTTGCCAATAAAATAGGAAGCCTCAGTAAAACCCTGGGAATTAAACTGAAAAAGAATATGGGTGGTCTAGGAGGCCTGGTGCATGGCAAAATGAGCAGAGCCAATTCAGGGAATGGAAAAAATGGTGATGTGGTAGAGAAAGTCAAAGAGAAAAAGTCTAAGTCTCGAAAAGGCAGCAAAGAGGAATCCGGACAGTCTGCGAGCACTTCTCCATCTGAGAAGACCACTCCATCTCCCACTGACAGAGCCAGCAACTCACCCGTCGAAAAGATGAACACTAAATCCTTCTCTGACAAGCAGTCTGACCCATGGAAGTACAGTACTGATGTGAAACTCAGCCTAAATATTTTGAGAGCTGCCATGCAGGGTGAACGTAAGTTTATTTTTGCTGGCCTTCTTTTGACCAGTCATAGGCATCAGTTCCATGAGGAGATGATAGGCTATTACCTGACCAGCGCCCAGGAGCGTTTCAATGCAGAACAAGAACAGAAAAGAAAGGATGCTGAGAAAAAGCCTGCACCGAATGGGTCATCTAATGGGTCATCTAATAGGAAACTGGAGCCAGAAGCATATTCAAAAGAAAAATTAGAAACATCTCCTCAGGATAGGGCATCACCCGTCTTGCCTCAAAGCCATACGACTCAACTGGTTTTAAAGTTTAAAGATCGCACTAGTCCCACTCCTGGGTCATTTTCTTCACCTACCAATGGTGCTAAGAAAAGTGGACCCATTCCGGTATCTGCCCACTATAGCCATACGCCACCTGTTCAAAGGCAAAGTGTCATCCATTTGCATGACGTCAACTCCAAGCCATCGAGCTTCCAAGATGATACCTACAAGCCAGTGGTTGGCACCTTAAAAACCTGTGCCACCTATCCCCAACAAAACAGATCCCTGTCTTCTCAAAGCTACAGCCCAGCCCGGATATCCGGTATCCGCACGGTGAACACAGTGGAATCGCTGAGCTATGCCATGCCTACGGAACACAAGTCTCAGACGTACACAAATGGATTCAATACTGGTGATATCAGAGACTGCTTGGAATATGCTGATGAGGATGCTCCTCAGACCTGGTTGAACAATGATAAAAATCAAGGCAGAAGCACAGTTTGCCCAATATATTCGATCCAGCAGAACCACTGTAAGAAGGAGAACTGTTCCTTTTATGGTCGTCCTGAGACTGAAAATTACTGTTCATACTGCTACAAAGAAGAGTTAAAACGCAGGGAGAGAGAAAGCAAGGGACACCGGCATTGAGGATTCTTCCGTCACTACTTAATTTTACCATTTTCTTACTTGCAAAGTAAACAGTGTTAAATTGCAGTAAAAGGAATCCTTAAAAAAAAGAATAAAGGATTGATGAGTAAATAATGTCTAGCTTTTCGCTTTTCCGGGGCAATGAGGAAATAACAGGATTAATTTATCATAAAAAAAAAATTATTTTCCATTTTGTCAGTGTCTTTTTTACATATACTGGTAAGCTGAAGGGTTGTTTACTCCTTTGTCAGTGCTGTGTATATGTTTGGTCAAAAATTTACTAATGGTGCCTGAATTTACACTGACATCACTCAGGTAGTAGAACGATAGGGGAAAGTCATAATACCGGAGATGTGGTGTTGTAGTAGGGTAGTATCTGCCTTGTGGACATTTGAGAATCTATAGCTATTATGAGAGTATTTTTTCCTCAGTAAAAGCTAAATTTTTCATGGTCTTTTTCTTCACGAGGGTAGTGATTTTGCATACTGCAAACATTTCTAACATGGCAGCATATTGCGTTATTATTAATGTTTGTACTCATTTCAGTCTGAATTTAAATGATTCTAGGAAAATGGGAGTGAAAGATCTCGATTCATGAGGGCTGTACCTCTTCCTAATTTTAAGTTCTTGCCCATTATTTCTACATTTCCATAAAATAGTAGGCAAGCCACTTTTATTTGTACTGAATTTTTAAACTGGTTTTATAAAAAATACATAATGACTGGCAAGACTTCACATCACAAAAAACCACCACATAGGTTAGTTTTGGGCACCTGAATTTCAATATTATTTTCATTGCTGTTAAAATTGAGAGAAATGTTAAAATAAATTATAAAAATTTTATTAGATTTGGAAAATTTTATGACCAGCTTGGAAATTTAGGATTATTTTAGAGCTGAATGAACTGCTTGTCAAAACAAATGTATTGCATCGATTGATTCCCTTTGCTTTTGCATTGATTTAATCACTATTTATTTATTCTTTTCTCAGCATTACCAGTTGATAGTTGTTGCAAACGTAACTACTTGTGAGCCTTTCTTGAAGGCTGCTGGCTCCACCTATTTCTGACTCTTCTAGAGTGAGTTATGTACCTACCAGGAGGTTCCCAGGTGGCTATAAAATACCTCCAGTCTGAATGGCAACTCCTAGCACAGATTTGCACAAGTCTGATATCCAAATATTTACATAACTAGTTGCAATAGTTTTGACAATAAAACTTGATGCATAGAAACATTTCTGTGAAGTAGACACAACAAATACTGTTAAAGGAGATGTATTAGGAGGATTTAGGAGGCATTAGGAGGTTTTAATGAATATAATGCTTGCTGGTTTTGCACCCCTCTGCCATCAACTGGCATGATGTATTAAGAGTAGATCTTTAGTGTTGTTACGCTTGTAAGAACGGCTCATTTACTGCCTACCTTCATTTTTATTTTTTTTAAGAGGTCATTTTCCACAAATAGGTGAAGAATAGCCTTCAAGACCACTTACTCTGCCAGTTAAAGGTGCAGAAAATTTTTTCTGCCTTACTTGTTATGGAATAGCACTTTTTTGGGCTGCACAGGAAAGATTCTTTGCCAAAGAGTCTTTGTTTCTGGTTCTTTTCTGATGTACCCCAATTTTTATTCTTGACATGGTGGCAGCATTTCACTCACCTACAGTTCATCCTTGTAAGTCTTGAAACTGAGCCTAAAGGAGTCTGTGAAACAAGATACACAAACCTATGCTGATGTGTACTGGCTTTCAGGAAAAGCACATAAGCTTTTGCTAATATCCCACTGAAATTTGTAAGACTGAGCACATACTCAAAATTGATAATATGTTTAAGTTTTCTGCTGAATGGGAGGTTTAAAGAATAGTTTAAAAATAGATCTGTTGCCCACTCCTAGAAAGTCATGGCCTTTGCCGTGTAGGCTGTTCCATGAATCCACACCTGTACTTTGTACTTCTTGTCCTATTCTGAGCATACACTGAATGTTACTGAATTTGCTTCCTTCACTAAAGGGGAGTACTGGTATGTGTAATGAGAGGTTAAAACTCCATGTCACCTCTGTCCTGAAGGTAAGCACATTGTGAACCCCGTGTCTCCAGCTGTGTACCCTGGTCAGCAGTGTCCTTTTTTGGTTAACTGTTGTGATTACATGTAATTTCTTATTGCCAAAGAAATCTGTGATTGCAGATTATGTTAAACCAACCCGGGTCAATTTAAAACAAATCAAATATCATACTTGACTGTATTTGTTGCCGAGTCTGAGAAAACTGACAGGATAAAACTTCATGAAAGACATAAATATTTAAGAATTCTTAGAGCATTAGAGTAGCAGAAGCATTTTAAACTCTGAGAATCGCTTCAATGTAAAATTGTGCTTAAGAAATATTACATCAGCAGCAAAGTACACCAGCCCATGTATTTAAGTCAGTTGTATCCTTTCTAAATGAGGAAAAAAAAAAAATAACAGCACATACGTAAAAAATAAGCAATTAGCATGAGAGTTTGCTGTTTCCCCTTTTTCAAAAGAGTTGTTTCTAGATGATATTTTTTAGATCTACTACTCGAAAGAGTTTTACAGCTGGTCAATATTTAGACAAATTGCTCTATTCTAAATTATTGAATAGATTGTACCTGTATGTTAGATTAATTTGAAATATTAATTGATCTTCTGGATAATAATAGGCGTGACTGTATGGAATAACAAACTTCTATGTTCAGTGTCATCCTCAAGTCACTAAGATATTTCCATAAATAGTTGCCACTACTGGATTGCTCATTTTAAAAATATCTGTTACATGAAATACTGACAGAACACGTTTCAGTTGTGCCTGCTGCATGCCTACAAGGCAATTTGGCAGTTAAAATCTACCCATCTTTTCCTAGTAGTTGTCCTTTTTTTCTGAGCTATTTGTGGCAGTTGTCTAAAGGGGATACCTTAGTATTTAACGGCCTCCTCCTGAAGAAGTGATTGTCCCATTAAAAGAAGAGTATAGCTATAAGAGGAAATTTTCTACTTATTTTTTTCAAAGAGAATTCCCAACTGCTCATGAGTTGTTTTCACCAGCACTGAAAGAAATTGTGTCATTCCTTAGGCAGGTGTGAGAGGGAATACTCCTCAACTGTGAGGCTAACCTTTGACTGCTCTTCTGGTTTGTTTTTCCTTACATTGAAAGCTCATGTAGCCCACAGGCCAGCAAGTCCTTTCTTGAGCCTGATCTGCCCTCTTTGTACCTTCCAGAGCTCATTAGAGTTATTACTTAGTCCCAGTTGTACAGAAATTGTTTTGGGAGGACTGTGTTAATTTCTTCTGTTAGCTCAAGTGGCTGCAAAACACATATATATTTTTTGCATTTGCCCTTTTCCCCCCTCTCTCCTTGATAGCGATTCACCAGTTACCACTGTTGTACAGATTCCAAAAGTACAGATTAAATACTGGGTAGGCTACGCCATCCTCAAATTGATCCAAAATCACCAGGACATATTTAAGTTGGAGGAGGCTGGGAATTTTTAATGTGTGAATGTGCAATTTTTCTAATTTAAAAAAGGCTTAAACCTATTATGCAATTTTTTTACGTTGTTCATAGACTCTGATACAAAGGTCTGTTCATAACAGAGGAGGCCTGTAATACATAATGGGTTTCAGTCACACTTTATATTAAAGTTCCATTTTAAGTGCTTTATAAAGAGTTAGTAAACTATTGCTAGACTTTACAAGTATTTTTTCAGATGTGGGTGTCAGTTGTAGCACATGGCTAACAAGCAGCTCGTTCAGAAAAAGGTGGTGTAGAACATCAAAAGTAATTTACAATACTTTGGATTTTAAAACAATTGATTAACCTTTTGTTATTATGGTTCATTGAGTTTTATAAATGCAATGGAAATATAGTGTGTGACCCAGCCTTCTTTAGCCATTAGTTTCTTCTTCCTAAGTCAACGGTAACCTTAAAGGGATCGGTGAAAGAGAGATGCTGTACTTGGAGAGGCTTGTGTTGCTTATTTCTTAAGAAGTCTAAATAGGCCAAGTGAAGTCTCCAGAGTCGTCTTTTGTAAATTGCAAACCTGGTGATGTATGGGTTGATACAGAAAGCATTGAGGAGGGACACTTTCCGTGGATTTGCACAGTTGGACTGCAGATCAAAGCAGTCTGAGGCAATACCAGTCCTTGTACATACAGGCATATTCAGGGTGATCTACTCCTCGTGTGATGAATGTGTAGATATCAAAAAAATGTACAGCACAGATCTGACAAAATACTGCCCTCTAACTCTCTGACTCTGCAAACAGTTACACTGGTGCTCAACTTCACTAACATGAATAGTCTCCCTGACATCAAGGAGACTACCTATTTTCAGAAACTGAACTTTCTGTTC
This sequence comes from Scolopax mira, assembly GCA_004320125.1. Classification (NCBI taxonomy): domain Eukaryota; kingdom Metazoa; phylum Chordata; class Aves; order Charadriiformes; family Scolopacidae; genus Scolopax; species Scolopax mira. The sequence goes on from BJBW01001372.1 coordinate 288,768, forward strand.
AGAAAAAGCATAAATGTTTGTGGGACAGAGGCCTGAGCCTTTAGCCAGTGTTTGTTTCTCTCAGGCTGCCTGACCTCACTCCTCCAAGGAGGGAATTGATGAGAATTTTGCCTGTGGAGCAGAGGGAGGGAAGCGTTAGGCCTCTCTGGGGTAGACCTGCTGTCTTCTGAAACCTGTGGACAGAATCCCATGAGTAATGGGGCTTTAAACCAAGTGCTTCATGGACACACCAAAGCCTGGCAGGCTGGAGGTGAACGTAAAGTACGAGCAAGTAAAGGGAGTAAGGTCTTCATAGCACTGGGAATGTTTTGCACAGGTGAAACCCCGTATGTTAATAGAAACCACAATAATCTCAAATAAACATAGGTCCAGAGAAGCAAAATAACTGATGCTGATTGTAGATGGCTTTTCAGCTTAGTGGACTTTAAGTCTCTATCAGTGTATTTGAAGAGTATTTGTTTTAGGGTATGGCAGCTTACGCAGAGGATCACCAAACAGTATATAGCATAGAATTTAAATTACTTCAGTAACAGACACTACTATCTATTTTAATTTGCACATTAATTTCCAGTGTATATGACTAAAATATTATATTGTTGAAAACTAGAAGAAAACGACACAAAGGTGTATGTAAGTATGTTCTGTTTGTAGAGTTAAGGCTGTATTATGTTGGAATTTTACAAGCCAAGTTTAAATTGTAATATAGAAATTATTTTTATATTATTTTGAAAATATGCTACAGAGCAATATTTTGCGCCTTTATTATAAACAGGGTCATAATTTTAGTAGGTTACCTTCAAAAATGCTGGTCGATATTAACCATGAAAAGAAAGCTTTGTAAATGTACTTGTTTCTAACTGCTCTGTCCGTCGTGCACATCTGTATCTAATGCGAGTTGAATATACAAATTTTTTTTAATTGAAAAGCTTTAAATTTTTCTTTATATATTTTGGTACAATACTATCCCTCTCTATTTAATTCTACTTTTCTTTCCAGTCCTTACCAATAGCTACTTTTATAAGCAGCTTCCGAATAAACACTCATCTGGAAAGCTTTCTTACCAAATGAAACATTTCCATACAGTTACTGATTGACTTGGGACATTCGTAAGACACCCTGAATCCATTGGAGTAATACTACTTTGCTTTTTAAAAAAAAAAACCAAGATCAGAGACTTATTATTCCTTCAAAGTGAAAATCAAGAATGAATAACCAGTGCAATCATTTAGCATCTGTGGGAAGAAAATCACTTTAGATCATAGAAATGTCATCGTTTAACTGGCAGGTACATTGTGTTTTAATATATATCAAATATGCATTAGCTTCTTGCAGATTAAAGTGTTCAGATTTTATTTCTTCATAGTTCTTTGTACTGTACATATCAATTACTGATGAACCGTGCAAAAAAGACTTTGCAAACTAATGCATATGTTAAATCAGGAGTCTCTGTAGTTTTTAAAATTACGTAACTTCTGTGGTTCAGTTTGTTGGGGTTTGTTTATTTGTTTAGAATGACTATTAAAGTATGTACTGCAACCAAAATTATCAAATCTGGACGCCTAATGTTAAGATTCTGCATCCAGGTTTCTCCTGATAAATAGACTGAGCATCAATTTCTGTGGCAGCAAAAGCTCACTCTTGGTTTCAGAACAATCAAGCGAGCGTTACTCCAACACATATTCAGGGCTCTTCTTTATTAGTATACACTTCTTTTCAGTCAATGGAATTTACATTTTCTCTTTAGTGATTTTTCCATCTGTGAACAAATAATTGGGCTTATTCATAAAGTGATTGCTTGAATATGGAGAGACTTGCCTTGTACCAAAACACCATACAATTGTCTGTTTAACTGCTGCATTCTTAACGGAGCTAGTATATGCCACTGATTTTGGGGGGATTTGAGACTTTTTTTCTCCTGGATATCATGATCACTCTGTTTCGTTTGGGTTTGGTTTTTTCCTCTCAAGTGAATATACTGTTCTGATTGCTGTTTTATCTCCCATTACCTGAATGCACGTACTGTACCAAGAGAATTGTAACGGCTGATGCACCCTTGCACTGTGGAACATGCGATATGGGTAAAAGCCACCCTGTTCCAAACAGCCTTAAAATTATGACTCCCTGGGGACTGAGAGTCACTTAACTGGCTGCAGCCTCCGTCCCTCTTCCTCCTTTAACCATGACTGTAAAATACTCCAGCCTGCTGTAAGTCTACCTAACTGCATACCTAGCCATCTGAATGACCTCTGATCCTAAAAAAAAAATTCTTTAAAAAATTGTAATTCTTTGCTCAATGTCAGCGTGTCAGGAAACCTTTGTCAAAAGAGGAAATAGGGGTAACACTAGAGAGATAGTGGTAGGTACTGGAGTAACCATGTCACCAAAATACTAAAAAGAGGTAAAACAGTTAAGGTGGATCAAAAGCTATTTCCTGTCAAGACTGGGAGTTTTTTAGATCTTCCTGTATTCTGGGAATAAAGGTTGTTTTGCCACTCATCTCTGCATCTAATGTAGTCTCTTACTCTGTTGCAGAGTTTTCTATTGTGGAGAAAGGAGAGAAAAATGCCAAGTTTTCTGCCCTTCTTAAACAAAGCAAGTTCTACTCAAGTGGCAGAATCGTCTGAGATGGCAGAAGTGTGATCCAGTGTTAGAACTGAACAGTGCCTGACTCCTGTGTGCCAGCTGTGGTTTTTGTTTTCATTTTGCCCCTTTCCAGTGCTGTTTAAAAAAACAAAAGTGGAAGTGTAAGCTGGTATGACAGTGACCCAGTGCTTCCTTTGTTCACACGCAAAATCAATGTAAATATGAAAATGGAGTTACACTGGAGTTACGCTTTTGCTGTCATGCAAACTGGGAGGTAAGCCCCACATTTTTAGATAAATCCCATGTAGCTGCTTCGCCAGAGAATAAAATTAGAACCCTTTGGCACAGCACCTTTTCCTGATGAAGCTTGGCAGTCTGTTGGCAGCCCAGCCAACACAGAGCAAGCCTGGCCATTCTTGCCTTTCAAACAGACACGGTTCACCCGGGCCCCGTAGTGTCGTCTTTGCGGTCAAGATGAAGTGGAACACTGCCTTGTTGTCATTGCCTCCAGGTTTAAGTAACACGAAGCCTCTTCCCCATGCTTTTGGTTGAAATATCCAGGAGATGTGGCAGCAGAACTGGCATCTCGGGCTCAGAGAATGCCCTGCATCTCCTTGTAACGGCTTGCAATCAGGTATGAGTTGAAACACAGCCATGCGCGCGTGGTAGACGCGCTCTCGTCTTGAAACTTTGCAAATTGTGTTCACTTATGTTTTAATACTAACAAAAATTAAGCGATGATTTTATTTTTTATTTGCTCAAGATTCAGAGTACTGTAAATATGGTCTTTGTATAATGCACATAGTGCATGTACAGTACAAAAAAAATGCTTTTCCCTTGGAGCTGCTCAAGGAGCTTTGCATGCACATACCAGTCTCTGCTCATTCACCATAAACCAAGGAGACCAAACGGGGTCTAAGCCTAGATTAACTAATGAAGAGAATTAGCCACTTAGACCTAAACGGCTGGGAGGTCCCATACACAGTATTCCAGTCCTACTTTGACAGTTTTGTATAAAACTCTGTCCCAATGATCTGGATTAGGTTTGTACTCTTTCCTGGGGAGGAACAATTACTTCTGTCTCTTTTCCAAGCCCATTGCTCTTACCCTGCTTACTCCTTGTTGCTTTTGGAATGTGTCAATCTTACCAGGATTCAGCTGTGAAGCAGTTTTTCAAATCTGCATAAAGATCTTGGTTTTTTATTGGAGCCCATCTAAAGCTTTATTTTGCATTCAATTTTAAGATGCAAAATACTGTCACAAATTTTTCTTGATGCCTTGAAGTTGACTGTTGTGTGGCTGAAAGACTTTGTTCTCCTTGAAAGTCCTCATTCTTCCTCGTTGATTCTTGTGACTAATGTTTTTTGTATGGAAAAAGTTGAAGGAAACATTGAAATATCAATGCTGTATTTCTGACATTTGGTGTATTTTACCTTTTTTGTTACAGAATCCTGTGTTGTTAAAACCCAATGCCTCTCAGATTAGGGCAAATTTTGAATGACAGTCTGATTTATTATACACAAAAGGTATATGTAGCTATTTCATTATAACTTTCCTATTACTATTGTATAATATACACTCCCCAAATTGTTGGCACATCTTTTTTACTATTGCTAAAATTTTTCTTTTCATGTTCTGAACTTCCTTAGACAAATTCTAAAGCTCTTTGTCCTTAAAGCCTGTGGTAGATTTTCCAATAAAGAAGATTTGGCTTCCGCAGTTCAGTTTGCATATAGTGGCTTGTCTCCCTAAATAAGAATTAAAATAACACAGATGTCACACCATTAGTTTATAGAAGTTCATTTACTCATTAAGTGAGGGTCTCTTTTCAATTATAACCAAAGCTAATTATACAAAGTTTAAAAAATCAGGACAAGTAATGTGACTCTTTCTAATAACCTAGCAAACTCAAAATTTTTGAAACCGTAGAAATGTACAATAAGTGTATTTGTACTTGAAGTCCATATTTCAAAGAAATATAGTAGTTGGCTCTCACCGGGGCTTAAGTAAATTTTAATAAGGAATAAAGCAAGTCTCACTAATTTTCATTGGCTAAGAATTCAACTTCTTGGTAGCCATACCATTCTTTTCATTTTTCAGAGTCTGAGTTTCTTCTTGTCTTCTATAAATTTATACTATATTAGCAAAGATTGATTTAGGATTTAAACAATATAACAAATATATCAGAACATTTAAAACTGAAGTGACTTTTCAGGTTTCTCTATATTTGACCATTTTCATAAAAAACTTTTATGCCATATGAAAGGAGTGAATTTATGGTTTCCCATTCCCTTCCCTGTTCATTATTTAAGGATGTGATTGGTTGTAGTCACTTGTCTGCAAACAAAACAGTTGATCGTTTTTACGCTTACTACCATATCATGTTTAAATCCATTATTCAAAAAAACCAAGAGCATTAATTAACATTAAAAGATAATGAGTATTTTTTGTTGTGAAAAGTGTGAGTTCTTGAGAACTTTTTCTACATGCAATTTTCATTCAAATTCAATTAAAATGTCATTTTTAATCTGATCCATACTTTGACAAAGATGATGTGTAAGAGCTGTTTTTAGCAGTGGGATTGTTACTTTGTAAAGTATTAAAGCACTAAACCAACTTTTGCAATAGGTAGTAAAACTTGCTTTTGTTTTGAAAAAACTTCCAGTTATAACTGTCGCACTTTTTATAGCAGAACTGTATTTAATTTCTTTCTTTTATGAAAGATTATTCAAAGTAACTGATAGCTCTGTAATCTGTGTGAATTGGCTTCTCCATTATTTGAAAGGGAGAGAAGCTGTAATGCCTATTCAATAAAATTAACTTATTTCTAAAGTATCTGTTTGCTTGAATTCTTGTTTGTGCTTTTTGTACTCAGCACTATGCTGGGGAAACGCTGAAGCCTAGAAAAGAAGGGGCAAGGGGCAGGATGCAGACCCAGGGTGTGCGTGTTGGCTCATCACGAGCTTTTGTCTGCTGCAATAAATTTCCCTCAGTCTGATACCAAGATTACTTTGCCAGAAATTGGGGGCTGCTGGGCCGGTTTGGCTCTGGTTTGTAGGGAGCACGCCCCATTCCTTGGCTCCCTGCGAGGAGGGACAGTGCTGCTGTGCTGGGGGTGACTGACACTGCTCCTCGGGGAACCTGTGCCTGAGCCATGAGGTGGCAGACGGGACATTTGTCAAATAACCATCTTGACCTACAGTGTACCTTTAAAGAAATCCCAAGCGGTGAAGAAGTCACAGTAACATGTGGTAAGTTGTGCCAACAGTTAGCCATTTCTTAAAAAACTTTTGTTTCTAACCTGACTCCAGTTTCTGCCTTCGGATGTCATTTCACTCCTGACTGACCGAGGAGTTGTCTGTTGCCCTGGAATTGCTCGTACCCTCTGCCGGGGGCATCCCAGAGCCCTCTGTGTCAGGCCAAGCAGACTGTGCTGTCCGAGGCTGCTGCAAACACCTGTTCACCCTTCCTGGAGGGTAAGGTTTCTCATGTCTGTTCTTCAAGTATCCTCCAACCTTTTAACATCGCCCTTGATCTGTGGATACCTGAATCAGACTCAAAGCTTTTTTTTTTTTTTTCTGAAATACACTCCAGCTCCAACAAGTACAAATTCAGACAGTCTCTGCTGCAGACTGTCTCGGACAGCCTGCAGCTGAATTAGACAGCGTCTTCTGAATTAGTCTCCAATTTTATATAAGAACTTATAGCATCTACATTTCAGCAGAAATTTATTTCCCAATTAAAATTATTGTATAGATTATTCACAAAGATGTCTTTAGTCTTTCTGGCCGTAAGATGTATAGCCAACTCTCATTCAGCTGCTCTTTGACCTGGTTTTTTTTTGGAGTCCTTGGTTTCCCGAGCTGGAGTCCTCCATCTGGTGAGTATAGCTAATTCTTGGATTTTTTCCTAAATATCTGAGTTAATTTTGATGCTATCAAAAACACTTGTACCCAGTTTATTGAGCAATCCAGATTACTCTGTATTAGCATCCAATAATTAAATGTCGTAATATTATTAATTCCTTTAAGCACTTTCCATGGGTGATAGATAAAACTGTTAGTTAGTGTAGGGTTGGCCCTCCCTTTAGACAGTGGATTGGTGATTAATTATAAATCAGTTTGTGCTGGGTCTGGTGGGGAAAGGGTTAATTGTTCCCAGGACCTTGCAGGGACACAGGTATTCCATCCCATTTGAGCCACGCCCAGGGGGAGGGGCCTGAGCTAGCTGG
>BJBW01001374.1:0-12233 GCA_004320125.1 Scolopax mira
CCCCTTGTCCTGTCACTGCCCTCCCTGACAAAGAGTCCCTCCCCAGCTCTCCTGGAGCCCCTTCAGATATTGAAAGGCCATTATAAGGTCTCCCTGGAGCCTTCTCTTCTCCAGGCTGAACACCCCCAGCTCTCTCAGCCTCTCCTCACAAGAGAGGTGCTCCATCCCACTGAGCATCTTCCTGGCCCTGTGCTGGACCAGCTCCAACAGATCCCATCACTCACAGAGCATCGCTTCTCCGAGGCTGATAAACCAGAGGGCCAAGATGAATTTCTCTTCAGTAATTTCCCTTTCGCCCATTACAATATAACATAACTGCACGTTTCTTTGTGACTCAGATGTAAAGAATTGTTTAGATGTTTATTAAACAGAGTTGAATGAAATTAGTCACATTATCTTGTCTGAAGTATGAAAGTTAATTGGAAGACACAATGATTTACTCAAGTTTGAAATACCAAATGGGTTTTTGAGTAAGTTAATGACAACTAGAATCAGAACGTAACTGTGCAAAATGGAAATTTTATTTTAATTCCTACTGAAGCACTTCTGTAAATGAGCTTGCTCTCGACTCATTGTGAGAGGTTTATCACAGCTTGGTTTGCCGTTACATATTTAAATGTTATCCGAGGGTACGGTAGATACGGCGACCGGATCATTTTCATCACAGGACACTGCGAGAGCAATTTAATTTTTATAAATAAAGCACAAGCGGGGAGCGAGAGCGGCAACTGGGAAGAATTTCCTGGGCAAAGAAGGTCAAGAACAGCAAGAGCCTGGTAGCTGAGGAGCAGGGATGGCCGGGGAGCCCCCCTGGGCACCCCCAGCAAACCCCACGGCTTTGCTCCCCCAAGCACAGATGATGGTTTGATAATGTAAATGCAAAATATCAACTCTGTCGTTTCAGAGAAGCCAGCATGGCATTTCCAGAATGTGTTTCCCTCTCCGCCTTTTGTGGCTGTGCTGTTTTCTGGTGCTGCAGGGAATTTTTTCGGTAGAGGAGGCACATCTGCAGAAAATGCCGGCGTGCTCATCCCCCAGAATAAAGACAAATAATAGGAAGGGATCCAAAGTCTCTCTGCAGCGGCAGAATAACTCCAGAATAGCCCACAGAGCCCAATGAACACCACACAAAGCTAAAACAGGATTTATACTGCACACAGTGGAAAGGAAAATGTGGTCCATTAGCAGGAAAGCTTAAATCAGAGGAAGAAAGTGGAAATGTTGCTTTTCCCACTTGAAATGCTTTTTTAACGTGATTGCAAAGAGCCCGAAGAGGAAAAGCCAGGCAGCCACCAGATGGTGCAGGTGGCATCTCCGGGGCTCCTGGCTCCCGAGGTGGGCAGAGCCAGCCCTAAATCAGCAGCAGAGTTTGGTAAACGGTAGGGAAAGAGATGCTGTTTATTTTCGGTATCCTTGGAGTATTTCCAGCAGTGGAGTGTAATGAAAAAAAAGAAAAAAAGAAAAGAAAAAAAAGGAAGGAAAGGAAATAAAGGAAATAAGAAGAGAAGTGTCTCTGTATAATAAGTGCTCTGTCACTGCCGGCGACGGATGGCAGAGTGGGCTGGATGCAAAGGAGAGATGCTGTGCACCAACCCTGCCTCCTCTCAAAGGACCTTCACAGGCCACACTCATTTTATGAGGGCACAGAAATAAGCTCGTCTTTTTTTACCAGGATAGCACAGAATTTTTGCAAAAACATCTTTGTTGTTATCAAGAGATGATCAAATTCCCCCGTCGCATGATGCCAGGAAATATAATCGTTTCCTCAGCAACTTTCCATCCTCCTCTTCTCCCATGGAAGAGCCAGCCTGCTCCTCCTTCTTCCCTTCCTCCTCCTCATCTTCCACCTCCTCCTCTACTCCCTCCTCCTGCTTCTCTACCTCCTCCACCTCTTCTTCCATGAAAGATGAGGCACCAGCTGTCCTTAAGAAAAAAATGCCCATTTCCCTCTCCCTTCCTCCACACCATAACATTTATGTTTTAATTTTATTTGGGTTTTCTACCTATTTTGGAGAATTTCTCCACTATTTTGGAGAAACTCCATGCTGGCCACAGCAGCTTTACCTGTCCCGGAACCTGGTGACCCCAGGCCATGAGGAGGTTAATCCAGTTTGCAGGAGTTGAGGACCAGGTCCTCTCAGCATTTCACTACAATCCCTTTCCCCCTCCCCTTCATTTCTTTTTGTGACTCTCTCTCCCACTGATCTCTTAAATCCTTGCGCTCAGCAGGTTGTTTATTGTTTATCTAAACATCCCCTACTGTTGTCTGATACTCCCTTCCAGCTCTCCTTAAACATTTGGCTTCTCCTGCACTTTCTTAGCATAAACCACCCCGGGATGGAATTGCACCACAGCCCTTTCAGTTGAACATCTGCTCGTTTTCCTCCAGTTGCTCTTCCACAAAGTACTGCATTTCACAACAATCTCATATTGCTCCTCTAACAAATGTGGGGCTCCCACAGAGCTCTGCCCAGAGACACCTGAGTTTACTGCAGGTTTAAAGATCACACCTTCCCAGGAGCAGCAGCTCTTCAACAACTGGAAATTAAAAGTATTAACATCTTTGGGATTTTTTTTTTGGTCTTCAGTCAGAAACAGACTGCTGTTGCAAAGGAATTAGTCCTGAGATATTGCTATCTGCTCGTTCCTCCGCAAGGACAGAGGGGGGAAAAAAAAAAACAAGATTATGCAAAGCTATAAGCTTAAAATATGTGGAAAAGGGAAAAATAACAAACCTGGAACATTTGCAAGTGAAAACACATCATGCAATTCAAATTCCCCTTAGAATTGACAAAACAGAAAAGTTGTCAAGTGTCACTGCGAATTTCTCCTTACGCTTGTGGGGCTTGTCACCCCCACCTCCAGACCTCCCCCCGGTTCCCAGCACAGTGTGAACCCCCAGCGCCCCCAGAGCCCCCAGGCTCCCTCCTGGGGCTTCCCGAGAGGGGGAACTGCAGCTTCAGCCCACCCACCCACGGGACAAACGGCCATCGGACGGAACCGGGACGTGGACACACCAGTCAGAAAGATCATCTGTAGTTTATGTAAGCGTAACCCGGGGTGACGAGGTTTTACCTGAATCTAAGTAAGTCTTGAAATGATATCTACTGAAAGTCCCCTCCATTAAAGGGGGTGACTTCCTTTGCTCTCACTCCCATTAGTGTTGCAAATTTAACGATGCCGCGATGCTGCTTCGCCGATGCTCGGCTCGCTGTCAAGCAGGAATTCTGTGAGAGCTGGCTGTGATGCTGAGCGGCTGAACTAACGAACGGAACCCACAGCCACCTCGCTTTGCCTGTCCAATATACCCTCCTTCTTGCTCAGAACTGCTTCGAACAACCACCAGCCCAAACAATATTGGTACCGTTCCAAAATCTGTACATGTTCCTTTCGCAATCCAGTAACATCTCTGTGAGTGTTCTCTCATCTTCCCTGATTTTTCTAATTGACCAAGACTACACAGCAAAGATACAAGCCATTAAAATGCTTTGGCCATTGTCTTTTGAACCCTTAGTATCTCCCCAACCACCATCTTTTGTTTCACCTTAAAGGAGCAGGTGGTGGTTGGAAGCTGAGCTGGGTGACAACTGCAGAGAAGTCTGCTGGGAGAGTTGGACGGGACCATATTCGGCCAGTAACAAATGGTGTTCCTCAGTGGTCAGTACTGGGACCAATACTATTTAACATCTTTGTCAGTGACATGGACAGTGGGATAGAGTGCACCCTCAGCAAGTTTGGTGACAACACCAAGCTCGGTGGCACAGTTGACATGCTGGAGGGAAGGGATGGCATCCAGAAGGACCTGGACAGGCTGGAGAGGTGGGCTCCTGCAAATTGCATGAAGTTCAACCAAGCCAAATGCAGGATCCTGCACCTGGGACGTGGCAATCCCAGGCACAAATACAGGTTGAGCAGAGAATGGTTGGAAATCAGCCCTGAGGAGAAGGACTTGGGAGTGCTTGTGGATGAGAAGCTCAACATGAGCCAGCAGTGAGCACAGGCAGCCCAGAGAGACAATCCCATCCTGGGCTGCATCAAGAGAAGTGTGGCCAGCAGGGCAAGGGAGGTGATTCTGCCCCTCTACTCTGTGCTCCTGAGACCCCATGTGGAGTCCTGTGTCCAGCTTTGGAGTCCTCAACACAGGAAGGACATGGACCTGTTGGAACGGGTCCAGCAGAGGGCCATGAGGATGATCAGAGGGATGGAGCACCTCTGCTGTGAGGACAGGCTGAGAGAGCTGGGGGTGTTCAGCCTGGAGAAGAGAAGGCTCCAGGGAGACCTTATAATGGCCTTTCAATGTCTGAAATTGACATTGGGTTCCCTCCCAGGAACCCATCCCTGGAGGGGTTCAAGGCCAGGTTGGATGGGGCTTGGAGCAACCTGGTGTGGTGGGAGGTGTCCCTGCCCAGGGCAGGGGGGTGGGAACTCTGTTATCTTTAAGGTCCTTTCCAATTCAATCGATTCTATGATTCTATTCTATAATCCATCCTGAGACACCCGAGGAGTTGAGTGAGACCTTTAGGCAGAGTTTGGTGGTCATCACTGAGGTGCAGGAAGAGATGTGATGCTCCTGAAGAGCCACAGGAGCCTGGGGCAGGGCTGGGAGATGAGTGATGGTGGCGCAGGGATGGTGACTGGCACAGTGAGGTGAACTTGCTGGGAGGCATTTACTAGTTTCCTGCATTAATGTATTGACCTAGTTTTCTGGAAATTCCTGGGTTTATACTTATGAAAAAAAAATTCTACTGACTTTCCAGAATACATACTGGAGAAGGAAAATGGTGTTATACATTTCAAATAGGTCCTTTTTAAGTTACAGCCATTTTAATACAGTTTAGCAGTATATATATATATGAAATAAATGCAGTAGGGCTGCTACAGAGCTCATCTATACACTCCTTATTAATTCCACAATACCTCCCATCTGCACGTCACTTAAGTTGAAAATGTATGCCTTCCCCTGCCTCCTAAATTACGTCTATTTTAAGAAATATGGAGTGAGGCACCGGGGTTCGGCAGGATACTCTGTCAGCGCATTGATTGGGATTTGCAGGGAAGGGCAGTTTGTGTGCAGTCCCCGTCTCTCCCAGCACGCCCAGGTGTTGGCCACCAGGCAAATTCCCTTGGCAATTTACAGCCCTCTTCTTTTCAATTCTCTCCCCTGAGACATTTGGCTCCGGACGGGTCTCGGTTCCAAGCGCCGGGTTTCGTTCAGCACAAAACCTGGTCGCCCTGATCAATCCATGCTCCTGGTGAACCACGAGCTCTCGGACATCTCCCAGCCTGGGTCCCACATGGGGGGTCTTCATCCACCCATGGCAGCTGCTGAAGCCTGAGGAATTGCCCCAGTGCAACGGGTCACCCCACCAACTGTTCCCCTGCACCCTCATCCCACCTGCAAGGGGCTAGAACCATTAAACCTCCCTCAGAATTCAAATGCCAATACCTGTTGTATCAAACGGAGACACAGCGGTGATGTACATCCTCGCCAGCTATCCTAAAGAGTGAAGAATGTGCAAATATATCTTTCTTCTTCACGTGCTACATTTTACAGCCTTTTTTTCCTCTCATTTTCCTTCTCATTTTCTGTTCCTTTCCAACTTCCATCCAACCCATCCATCCATCCATCCAACCCACCATAGAATCATAGAATGGTTTGGGTGGGAAGGGAACTTAAAGATCATCCAGTGCCACCCCCTGCCACACCCCACACCTCCCACCACACCAGGTTGTTCCAAGCCCCCTCCAACCTGGCCTTGAACCCCTCCAGGGATGGGGCAGCCACAACAACCATCCACAGGCTCTCACCAGCTTCCCACGTCCCTCCATCCTCCCCCACCCTTCTCCAGCCTGGGCTCGCAAAGGAGGGCACAGAATGCTAAGAAGGACCAAACCCAGCCCTTCTCACCCACCCCTTGTTCCTTGCAAACCTATGAGAAGCTCGTGGCCTTTCTGCCAGCAGGGATTGTTGGGGAAACCCATGGACACTATTCTCCTGCCACAGAAACAGAAGTAGTGCTGCAGTTTTCATTCCTCTCACACAGCTCCTTTAGATATCCTTTAATAATGCACCTAAACAAGGTTGGCCAGGAGATCCCATTCCTCTGGCCAGCCACTCAGTTTGTTTCCTATCATCTAAACCTCTGCTGGTGAGTGGTTTGGGTAAAGAATCCTCAAAAACCATAAAAAAACCCTGAAATACCATAATAAGATTGAGTAAAATAAAAGACATCCAGAGCCACCTTGGAAAACACAATTTTGCAGCTGTGGAAAACCCACTCCTACAAGGGCAGCAAAGGGCTTCCTTCTCCCACAGGTCTGGGTCCACGGCTGCAGGAGAAGATGATGGAAAAGGAGGAACAGAAGCTGCAGAGCAGCTCAAAGGCGTATCTGTGTCCCCGCAGGGGAAATCCAGAGCGATGTACTGGGATTGCACCAAAAAGCACTGATTTCCCACTGATGGGAGCCAAAGAAAAGGCAAGTTCATTGCCAGCACCGGCCGGGAGGATGAGAAGGAAATACCTGCAGTGTTTTCTCCCGATTTCTTGAGGCTTGCTGCCCACCACAGTGGAAGGGACACCATCCTCTGTGAAAATGTATATGCTGTCCTATTTCTGCAAAGGAAAAAAAAAAAAACTTAGAGATTATTCAGTTCAGAGCCAGAAAGTGGTACTTAATGTCACCCTCCACCATGGACAGAACAGCAGTTACACCTTTGCCACCGCGCAGCAAACTTCAAAGGAATGAAAACACAAGAGACAAATAAATGTCTGTTAGAGGAGACAAAGACATGCATGTAAGCGATGGAGGGGTCTCTGCTGACAGCACCTCATCACCCCTGCAAAAACCCTGCCACGTTTTTATCTGAATGGTTTCCACTAATGAAGTTAACCAGCATCCCAGAAATAACAGACCCGTGGCATTAAACTGTCACATTCTGCAACTACGCTTTCAGAATCGGCGTATTTGATTATTGGAAGATCCCTGCCAGCTTTACCTTTCTGCAGCACAGCATCGCATGTGGCAGGTCAGGCTCTGCCTTTCAACATTTACAAGAAATCCACCCTCTTCTTGCTTGGAGCCTAAAAGCAGCGCAAAAGCTCGGAGAAACAGAAGCACCCCTGTCCCTGTCTCCCCTGACTGCAAGATCCAAACGTGCTTCCTCAACGTTCGACCTCGATTAGCCTTTCCCCTGGCTTCCCTGCCCTGCAGGATTTAGGTTGCCCGGCGTTAGTGCAACTGAGACAAAGTCAAGTTTTTTGGTTTCCCAGCCCCCAGATTTTCAGACCATCCGAGTGAGGAGGAGACTCCCGAGAGCTGCTCCAGTCCCCTCGGGGCTGCTCCCACAACCCATCCTGTAAGTACAAGGGTGCAAACCGGGGCCAGCACCACCTAATTAATATCAATCATCATTAAGGACAGAGGACTTGACTTTCAAAAGAGATCCAGAGGTAACTGCTCGTCAATCAAGCTTTTAGGCCCGTTCATTCTAAGCTTCTATTTGCTGATGCCTTCGTCTGAATCCCCACCCCCAGTGGCATCAAACCCTCCCGTGCTTTGTACAAACAGCCAGTGGGTGCTGGGTTTAAGATAAAAGTTAAAAAAACAGCTAAAGAACAGATGGAGCAGGGCATCTACAAACTAAAAATAGAGGATTCTTTAAAAATAGATGAAAGCAACATTTCATTCAGTTCAAAGGTTGAAATGAACCATTAACACATCCAGGCTTATCAAAATACCTGCTTGGCATGCATATTTAATTGTTTTCATTTCCGTTGCCATTTGGATGTGCTCCACGCTTACACGATGACCTCGGCTTGTCCAAAAGCATCTGGCCACGGAGGAGGATTTTACAGTGTTTCTAAACACAGAAGAGAAGGAGATTTCTGGGCAAAAATAGACAGAAAAAACACCCAAAAGGCTGTTATGAAGAATTATTAGTCAATCCCTGAGTGGGAACCAGTGTGTTTGGCACAAAGAAAATGCAAAATCAGGGGTGTGTAACAGGGCAGCACATTACAAATACACGAGTCTTAAAAAGCCCACCACTAGAAAACAGTTTGGTAGAACTCATCACACAAGAAATTGCCATTTTCCTTCTTTTTCTTCAAACCAGGATAAAATTGTGGGAAGCATCACTGCTTTGAGAGCAGCATCCCCCCCACCACCCCTGTCCCCTGCGTGGGGAGGGTTGTTGTACACAACCTGGGAGAACATCTAGAGGTGGGAGATGCAAACCACTTCATTAGTATCACATCAGCTGCAAAAGGCATTTTAGAAGTAGCTAATTAACAAACTTTTGATAAATCTAATGCAAGCAGATAGATGATGTTTGCAGTTACTCCACGTGCAGGTTCCAGACTACAGCTCTAAATAAGCTTTTCAGAGTCCTTGAAAAATTAATTTTCTTTGCAATTCTATTCATTATTTATTAATTACTCTTATTCTGAATTTTGATCACCATAATTGCCTCATGCATGAGCCTGATTTTTCCCCCTCTCTCGCATTAAAACGTACACACCTCCTCTCTCTCATTGTTTTCACCTTTGGGCAGTGAGCCTGGGTTGTGCTCTGTGCTTCAGGCAAGGGAAGAGCAGTAGAATATGAAAATTCCTGTATCGTAGTCCCAGCCTTGTTTCTGGCCACCAGAAGTTTTTCCAAGCCAGCCAGACACTCTGTGACCAAGTTTCCCCCCCTCTCAGGTACTTACGTGGCCCCAGCAGCGGCGTATGTGAGATCCTCAGTCTTCAACATTTCCCCTTTGGAAACTCCTGCCAAGGAAGGGTGGGTTTCAGTTGAGATCCTAAAATGCAAAGAGATGGAGACTTGGCGGTGCCTGACCACGTGGAGAAACTTTTTTTTCAGTCGAGGCAGTACCTTAAGCATCAAGATGACTTTTTTTTTCTGCACGTTTACAATTCCAGAAGAGGTTTCTCTGCCAGCGGTTAAACATCTGGCTGTAATTCCCCCATCTTTCTAACAGCCATGGCCAGAGCTACCTCACGGGTCTGCCTTCACAGCTGTGTCAATTAGAGGCCTGAAAATTCCTCCTACTAACTGGCTTCATTATGAAAACAGGTCATTATGTCTAGATTCAACTAATGTGAGCCTTAAAAAAAAAAAAAATCAAAAAAATTCAAAAAAATCTCTTTCTTAAGCATGGTTTGGACAGATGGTTTTTCCCTCTTTGTGAAAGGTTTGGGTTTTCAACACAAGCTGCTTCTCCAGTGGAGAGGAGGGGGGGTAATCGCCTCCTAATTAACGCTCGACTGGCTGAAAAGCACGTTCTTTGAGTGGAAGATGTTAGATGTAGTTTTCTTACACACAATTCATCCCTAAAAAAAGAAATCATAAGCCCACAGCTGTTCTGGTTAACGTCAGGAAAATTTGTATTCAAGAAAATACTAAAACCAGGGTCCCAATTCTCTCCCATTTTACACCATCTTGCAAGAAAAACCTGAATAAAGGCTACTCAGGGGTCCAGAGCCTATTTTCTTAGAAAGTGAACCACATACACCCAAAGAATAAAGTGACAATTCCTTCATGTTTCTGAGTTATGGATTAGAAAAACTGTCTCAGCAGCACTGATCAATGGGAACTTCAAAGAGAAGTGTGAACCATCTATTACATTTTCTCCCAATTACCGTCCTTCTGCTGAGAATTGCATTTTAGGTGCCTCCAAGGCTTCAAAACAAAAGGGGAGAGGGATTTGAAAAAATGCTCGTAAGAGAGTTTTACCTTCTTACTGAACCTAAACACCATAGAACTAGTTAAGTTGGTAGCATATTCTGAACTGCTGGTACAGGTGGGACCAGTTTGACGCTCTACAAAATCATGAGATACTATTTTTTTTTCACTTTGTAGACAAAGCAAGCAAAGGAAAAAGGCATTAAAATATCTTCTTGGGTTGAGCCACCCCCCAAAAAAAGTTTAATTGACTAAATGTTTGAAAAACTTGTTTCAAAGTGACTTAGTAGCTTTTGTCAGCCCAGTTGGATTTTACAGTCCTTTAAAGCCCCCAAAACTCCATTATTTTAGCAAACTGTGAAATGAAAACGTTATTTTGAAAACAAAAGTCTGAAACGTCTCTCAAAGCTGTTGTTTGTTCTGATGATTTTATTTCCTTTATGTTGACGACCATTTGACCAATTTTATCTAAATCCATTAATCATTTCCAGTAAGCTGAAAATAATTTACCTTACTTTTTTAGGTGAACTTTAGGTCTTCTTATATTATTTCAATCTAGTGAGCTCCCCGGATCTCCTCTCCTGTTTTTGGAGAGGAGAACTGATTGCTCCCTTCTTTTCTACTGGAAACCATAAATAAACTTGATTCTATCATTTTCTCCTTAAGGTGAATTGTTTCTTCCTCCATGACCTAACCCCAAGATTTCATTAAAGTGGAGAATCACCCCCGAAGCCAGACAAACACTGGAAAGCAAGAAAAAATAGCAGCATCACCTCCAGAGTTGTTGGTACTTTTCCACAGTGGTTTGGTGGTTGGTTTGTTGTTTTTTCTACCATGGAGCTCACCAAGTGCCCAGCAGCTCCCACCGCTCCCAATCTCCACCTGGTTCAGAACGTGTCCCACAGCTGCTGTGTGGGGAGGCAGAGGCTCTCAGCCCTTCAGGAGCAGGACCTGCCCTTTAAACCCTTTGCTCCAGGTTCCAGAGCAGTCACACAAGCGAAATAGCAAATTTTCCCATGCTTTGTCCCAAACACTTGGCTAATGCTTGCAACTTGTAGCTCTGAGGAGAAAGACCTGGGAGTTCTTGTGAACAGGATGACCAGGAGTCAACAATGTGCCCTTGTGGCCAAGAAGGCCAATGGCATCCTGGGGGGCATCAAGAAGAGCGTGGCCAGCAGGTCAAGGGAGGTCATCCTGCCNNCATCCTGCCCCTCTGCTCTGCCCTGGGGAGGCCCCATCTAGAGTTCTGTGTCCAGTTCAGGGCTCCACAGTTGAGTAAGAGGGAACTGCTGGAGAGGGTATAACAAAGGGCCACAAAGATGATGAGGGGCCTGATGCATCTCTCCTATGAGGAAAGGCTGAGGGACTTGGGGCTTTTTAGTCTTGAGAAGACTTAGGGGGGATCTGATCAATGCTTACAAATACTTAAAGGGAGTGTGTCAGGAGGATGGGGCTGGTCTTTTCTCAGTGGTGCCCAGGGACAGGAGAAGAGGAAAGGGCACAAACGTGAGTATAAGTTCCACCTAAACATGAGGAGGAACTTTACTGTGAGAGTGGTGAAGCACTGGAAGAGGCTGCCCAGAGAGGGGGTGGAGTCTCCTTCTCTGGAGACATTCTAAATGGTCTACCTGTGCAACATGCTCTAGGTAGACCCGTTCCAGTGGAGGGGTTGGACTAGATGATTTCCAGAGATACCTTCCAACCCCATATGATTCTCTGATTCTATGCTGTCATGCCAAGGTGAGACGTGTGACTGGAGACACCTTCCCTTCTCCCCGCCAGCAGAATGAGCAGGGGCTGCTGCCTGCTCTGGAAGGAGCACGTACCCCTTGGTGACCGGTTTGCTTTAACTACCAACAGCACAGAATTAGCTGATGTGATCTTTAAAGATCATTAACAAGCCCTTATTCTCATTTCAGCGTAACTAGGAAATCACCCCTGTGGTTACCCAGAATTAGACATGGCTTTATTTTGCAGGGCACAGATAACAATAGATTATATTCAGGAAATCATGTAACAATTATCTCTAAAATTAGTCCGTACACAGGAGACTGGTGAGCTGGATGGGAAAAAAATAAGATTTTTTTTTCCCTCCCACTCCAAATCCTGCCTCCTTAATCTACACCACACCTCAATACCTCTTACCAACACCTGCAAAAACAAGGTTTGTCCATCTGTACCACACAGTGGGTACCAAATCCATCCATGCTGCTCACCCAGGGGTGCATCAGCTACAGGAGCTGCAGGGTCTGCACCAGCCTGGAGGACTCACCCAGGTTAAAGACCAAGTAGAACCTAGTCTACTAGTTCTCCCAGTTTCTCCTTTGTTGGGTGCAATGAATGCAGGACGGGTCTTGTCACCTCCCTCTGATTCACCCACCTACTGAACGAGGTTGAACGTGAGGGTGCATCACTGAGTCTAGTTGATGAGAAGGGGAGGAAAGGAACTTTAGGGAAAGCTGTAGGGACTGCTTTCAAGTCAATGAAGTGACGTGTGGGTTTAAAGTGCCTGGACAAGAGAAGGCTGAGGGGAGACCTTATTTATG
>BJBW01001374.1:12289-22369 GCA_004320125.1 Scolopax mira
GGGAAGTTCCACTCAAATATGAGGAAAAACTTCTTTAGGTTGAGGGTGACAGAGCCCTGGCAGAGGCTGCCCAGGGAGGGTGTGGAGTCCCCTTCTCTGGAGATCTTCAAGACCCGCCTGGATGCTCCTGAGTGATGTGCTCTGGGCAACCCTGCTTTGGCCGGGGAGTTGGACTGGATGGTCTCTAGAGATCCCTTCCAACTCTGACAATTCCATGATTCCATGATCCCAAGCCCTTTTTGATATTTTTAATTGCACAAAGCATTTTTCTGCTTCTTCCAAAATTGTCTTTATATGGAAACCACTGCCGAAGCCCCACGCAGGCAACTGCAGCCCAGCAGGTCTGGAGCAGCCCCCGCAGACAGACACTTGATGTCTTCTACTCCTGAGCCGCTGCCAGCAAACGTGAGAGAGGAGAGTGTCTGCTGGACCCGGTCCAACTGTTTTCTGATGGCACAGGACCTTCTGAGGATGTTTGGGAGGTACAACCTGCCCGTGCTGCCAGAGTGCCCCAAGCTCCAGCTGCAGGTTGTGGCTCTTGGGGAAGTTCTTTGGCTCCGTGGGCACAACCGGGGCCTGCAGCCCCTCAGCACCCAACGTCTCAGCCCTAAAAAGAGGAACCTGAAGCAACCTCCTCCATGATGCTCAGGATGCTGGTGGACATCCTCACTGAACTTTGTGCCAGTGGTGGTACCATGCCTGGCCAGTGGTACACGCTCACCTCCCAACTCCTCTCCAAAACCAAGACATGCTTTTGTTATTCCCAGCTGGGAAAATCCTCTCCTGCTGGGTTCCTGGATGCTTTTCACGTCCAAGAGCCTCGTGAAAACAGCTTTAACTTCCAGACACCTCTCTTTAGCTTGACGGGTAAAACTGCATCGAACGGTGGGTCACAAAATTGTTTTGGGGGGAAGATCAGTCTGCAAGAATCACTGCCTCCAGAGTCCTTACCGCTGAAAAACATTTCAGATATTTGAATCTCAGCCTTGTTAACACTCTGAATATGACACAGGACTGAAACGAACCTGTCTCCCCTGTCACTGCGTGTGTCCCCTGTGGCTCTCTCAGTATAATAAGGCGGTTGTGGGTTTGTGACATGCCATCTTCTCCCTGTTTGGGTAGATACACTGAACAGCCTGAGTCCACACAAGCTGAATTTTTACCTGTCAATTGCCATAACAGGTCCCAGGTTTGGGCATTTTTCTAACGGAAAACCAGGAAATAAATGTTTATACAGAACCTTGGGTTTATCGCTGGAGTAAATCAGATGATGTTTGGGAAAAAAATAGCAGCAGAAGTTATCTACAGCCATAGCAATTTAATAGGTCCTTCTTACCACCTAAGTACCTAAGAAAGCCCCTGTTGCAGGGGATCTCCCTGGGGAGCTCAGCTCACCTGAAGAACCGTGGAAGGAGAAATAACACAGTGAGGACCTGGGAAGCCGGAGGAGAGGATGAGGTTGTCGCTGCTGGTGGATGCTCCAGCCCATCACGCCAGGGACATCAAGGAGAAAAGGAGGTGAGGACAGGCTGGAGACCTTCCCTCTTACCTCGATGTTCATCACAGCTCTCAAGGTCAAACCGGACAGGTACAGGGAGACGACTTTAGAAGTTCGTGGTGCAGATGATCAGCAGGATTGGGTTTTCGGTCACCTTAAGCTGCCCCTGATTAAGAGGATATAGTTGCAGAGCAAAGATTACTCATTTCCAGATCCCAGGCTAATACCATGCAGTCATATCGTTGGCTTTGGTCTTTAATCATTCCAGATACACAAACTCCCACTGATGTCAGCACAGGTTTTGGTTTGTTGCAAAATCAGCACCTTTTTTTACAGCAAAATCTTGCACTCAGCTTTAGTGGGAACTGGGTGGCAAAAACCCAGTGAAAAATCCCAGGCAAGTCTCCTTTTTGACCTGACTTAAAATTAAAAATGCAATAAATAGCACTTGGCAGAGACCTAAGAAAATGCTGTGTGGCGACACAGCACAAATGTTATGCTGGGTTTTGTGATGAGGTCTACACTTAAAAAAATTAAAGATTCACTTATGAGCTGAAAACAAAGGCTTCCTACATTATAATCCTACATAGAAACACAAGGGGTTATAAACATGGAAGAGGAAATGTTTGCATTCATGCATCTTCTACTGAGCTCATTATAAAACATCTGTTGAAACACCCTGACCAGCACACTGGCTCTGTGGAAGCAAAAACAGTTTACTGCCTAGTGAGCTATCATCTGTGTGTGCTCCTGGAGGAAATAAGGTCATCTGAGGTAGTACCAGTTTGCTGGCCTCGACCAACTCCAAAGAAAATGAGAATCTTTTTAATTAAGATCATCAAGTTAACCTTGCAATGCCTGGCTTTCCCTGCAGAAAGGACGTGGCTCTCACAGGTCAGTGGGTATATGGGATCCTCAGGGCATTTCGCTCACATGTCCACAGCCCAACTTGGCCTTTTTTTGAGCGACACCAAAAGTTTGACCTGCGATGACTCCAGCGTTTTCCTCGCGGTGCCTTTCGGGTGCAGGATCCTGTCAAACAAGGCAAGGAGGAGGATGCTCTGCTGCATTTTCCTTCCCTTTGAAAAGTCCAAAGGCATTGCCAGCCCCTTCAAATACCACCCTCGGGCTGGTGTGGGTCCTATGGGACACAGGGGCACCAAGGAGCAAGGCACGGGCAGCTGGCAACTCCCCAGGAGAGCAGGGAAGTTTCTCCCTTCTGCATTTTTGTACTTACTAAGATATAACCTTATTCTTGGAAAATGTCTCTTACTCCATGAATCATTCCTGTGGGTAGAAAAAAAAAAAACAACAACCAACTTTTTTCCTAAAAATAAATCAGAAAGCCTCAACAAAAATTCATGAGTTTATAAAATTTGTGAGGGACTGAAAAACTCTTAAAACTAATTTAGGATTCAGTTTTCCCCCCTGTAGTTTCTCAGCCCTGGTAGGAGCTGTAGGTATTTCAGTCTAGAACAGAGATATTTTTAAATTTATCGTCGTTATGACAATGATTATGTAGCCCATTGAGATCGAGTGGTGTGATTTAGTGTTTCGGAGCCATTTGTCATGTTTGATGAATGCATCTGGCAACTCAGGGCAATGAAAATGTGTGATTTCCAGCTGGTGAGAGATAAAGGATGCTGGCTGAATACACAGGGTTATGGCAGTGGCTGTAAAAGGTTACAAAAATTTTATTTGTTTCTCATTTAGGGTTTTAGAGGGAGATGGGAAGGCAGATAGACTTTAGTTGGCTCTCCAAGCTGGAGCTAGACAGGCTGTGCCGACGTTTCTAACGCTTTGGCAAAACTTACTTGGGAACTAATATTTTCACTTTCTTGTGTTGCTGGTTTCTTGCCCATCATCACTTACCTGCACGGTGACACACAGGAGCATTCGGGGAGACTTTGGGAGTATCTGCAAATTACCCCAATAATCACAGTTCTGGAAAAAGTCAGAGAAATACTTTTCTCATCTGCCTGCTGCAGAGCACCCTAAGGTTTGATACAACGGGAAACTGCCCTGACACTGGGTCCAAAAAGGAGGCATTTTCTCAGACAAATCAAGTCAAATGAGCCTCAGAAATTTCAGCCATATCCAGATAGTGGCCAGTAATTAGTGCCTCACTTTAGTTTAAGATTCTGATAGAAACATCCTATGAAAACAAGTGTGGTTTATGTTGCATCCTTGTAAAGCGATCGTCTCGCTCTGTAGACCACGGGGACACCCCGTTTTAAACTCTGGATGCCAGAGAAAGCCCCTGGAATCCAATCTGATTTCTGCATTATCTCTGAATCACCGATGGCTTTCAGAGAACAGAGATGGCTTTATCGAACGTGGTGAAACGGCACAACGTGGAGGTAATCAACAGCTCAGAAGTGCCATTACCACCTCCGACAGAGCCCTCTCCAGTTCCCTGAAAGCCATCATTGCTACGATAATAACTGGTAAAGACCATAAAAAAAGGATGTCTTTCCTAATGTTTTTCTATCAGGCAGTGGTTCTGCAGTAAGTTACAGCGATTCAGTAGGAAATATCCTGAGCGTGAGCCTGAGAATGGCATCTCCATGGATTTGAGAATTACCTCTATATCCGTCTTTGTGCATCTGTACGTGGGTAAAGGAGGCAGTGGTGGCACCAGGAAGATAAGGATAATATAGAAGACACATGGACACTGGCAGGAGCCCACTGGGACACCCCACATCCTCACCATCATCACCGTTTTCTGATGAAGCTACTCTGGCAGGGGTATGATCAAGACTAAAGGCACTAAAACCTCTTCTAATATTGGAAACGTAGCATTTATTCACTTCTCATACATCTTTTTTTGGGGTTCAAAATGAGAATTTCCCCCCCCCCCCGCCTTACAGCCATCAGATCTGACAGGTGCCTGAAACTAGAGGCTCTGCTTTCAGAAGAAACCCACACCTGAAATTCATAGAATCATAGAATCATTTTGGTTGGAAAAGACCCTTGGGATCATTGAGTCCAACCATCAACCCTACTCTACAAAGTTCTCCCCTACATCATATCCCCCAACACCACTGAGCTGACTTCCATAGCCAACGGCCTGCATTTCAGATTGACAAATTCCCAGATCCTCTGGGGATCCCGTCCCATACGAAGGGCTCACACCATGGAACTCAACAAGGCCGTTCACTGAGCAAGGTGCTACCAGCGTCCAGGAGCCAGCCCCCGAACACGAGCCATTTGACGTGACAATTAGCTTGACTGGGCTCCATCCTCTCCTCATTTGGACTGCCACCAGCCAGAACGTTCCCAATGCAGAGATTGCTGAAGTTTCTGTTATGAGGGGATACGTCTGTCATGCTAAACCAGGAGATGTATACACGGTCAGGCATTTACTGAGAGCTTGTCTGGAAGCATTATGTGTCCAAACCAGTCCATTTGTTTTCCAGCTTATTATAATTTTCAACTTCCATGTATAAGATCCATTGAGAAATAATGTCTCCTGAAACCTGTCCCAATCAAGTAACTACTTCTAATCCAGGATTCCCATCATATCAATCAGCTTTTTAAAAACTTAACAAGGCTGATCTATCACAACGAATTCCTCCTTGAAAAAAAGTGCTTATAACTGTTTGGTTTTCTCTTTCTCTATTATTATAATTTCCTTGGACTTCTGGTTTGGTAATAAAATAAATAAAATTATGCACATGTTGACTGATAAACTACTGAGCGTTAAAATGTTGTGATTAATGTCAGTCAATAACACTTCTAAACACCTTCTAATGTCAGTAACACTTTCAAACCAGCTTTCCAAACCCATTTTCTTTAGGTATATGACTGTGAGAGGCTTGAAAATCAGGGTGTCCACAATTGAAGGAGAAATATTTATCGTAGTTGTATAAGGTGTGAAAACACCATGCAAACAAAACTCAGATTCGGGGATGTTTAAAGCAAAAAGAAAGGAGACTGAAGATACTATCACTTCAAGAGCAGGTGAAGAGCAATGCTTTGTTAATGGCTATTCCTCAGTAAATTCAGCTGTGCCAGGGCTAGTCCATCTTTCTGAATTATTGCAGTCTCTAGCTTTCAGATGGAAATACCCCATTATTAACTAATACCTCATTGTACCTTATGTTCTGTGGGGTTTCCAAAGAAAATATATTCCACTCATATTCAGTAAAAGCAAACTCCTGTTCTGCTGCCATTAGCTGAGCTTTAACTGAATCTAAAGCTCAGCTTTCACTGACAAAACCAGCTTTAGATGTACTAGAGCATCAATCCATATTACAGTACTTATGAGGAATAAATTGATTTTCTCATTGCTCTATGTTGGCTAAAAATTATTTGATTATGTATTTAGCTACTAATGGAAACTCATTAGTAGATTTTCATTTCATGCTTGTTTGCACCTGCAATCCATTTCTTCTTGTCCAAAAGACTCTTTCATTTAGGTTGTGTGCTATAAATTTTCTTGCATATAAACTGGTAAGCATCAGCCAAAATTCAGTATTCTGAAATAGCTCAGGGCCATCATTTTTGCAACAGCATCATTAAAGCAACAGATTTCTGGTGATTCATTGTCACTTATTACTGTGCATATTGATGTTATAACTTGCCTCTTAGTTTACTCGTTACCTTTGCTAATGACAGTCCCTTCATGTTTGCCCGTTTGCTCATCCCTTGGGTTCTCCCTCAGCCCCACGGGGCTCCTGTCCATCTTTTTTAACCCGATGATGGGACAGACCTAACTTTGGGCACGGAATTTGAATATATTACTTTGTATTTTGGCCAGGATTAAAGCAGAATGGTAAACTCAGATGGTCTCATTTCAAAGAGTAGGCTGCACTTGAGGGTTGAGACAGACACTGATTGAAGACTGACTTGCAAAAATCAGTCCCTCTATCAGGCTAATATAGCATTAACATCACTGTAGTCATATTTTTAGCTGTTCCTGATTTTTAAACCATCATCTACACCACTATTAACCTAGTTGAGCTGCACTTAACTTGCTTTGATTTATGCTGTATATTTTGTGTCTGTTACTCTGCCCCCAGAGTTTGAAAATCAAGTAGAAGTAACTCTTGTATCAGGAAGAGTTTATTTTATTTTTTTTTAGCTCCATTACAATGTTAGTAATCCTGAGCTTAGCATAACCTGAGCAGAGCAATGGGGCTGGGCCAGAGGTTTGAGCCTCAGCCACATTTTCCCACGTCCATGGGTCTGGAAGGGACAAGAAACCCCCACTGGTCCCATCAGAGCTCAGACTCACTGAAGCTTTGTTTGGATAAAGGACACCAGCATTGTATCACCGTAATATCAGCATCATTGTCACACTAAAAATCCCTGATATTCAATAAAACACTATTAAGACATAACCTCAGCGGTCACTTGTTTTTATTTGGAGGGACAATGCCCTACTCTAACCCAGCCAAATCCAGCTGCTGTGCCATCTGCTAATTTTTAATGATTTTTTTTTTAACAATAAAGCTCAACAATACTTTTAACTGCATAGATCAAAGGAAAGTATTTTTGCCCTTTAAGCATTAGGTAAGGAAAATGAGCCTAATGAGCCCAACTAAGTCAACAGAAGAACTGCTGCAGTCCTGGCATTTAGAGGGGGAGCAGAGGAGACCTCTGTGCAGACCAGCCACACAGGTTCCTACTAGAGGAAAAACCATGGAGCTGAGGTGGCACCTCACCTCTTGTTCCCAAGACCTCCATGGGATAAACAACACAATTTCATGAGTTCAGCACAGGTCCCACCTCCCAACTTCTCATGCAGGCAAGTTCCAAGACCGATGCAAAAGGCTTTTCAGTGGGTATGAATGGGCTGAGATATTTTCTTCAGGGATGTCTTCAAAGCAACTTCAACTAGTGACAGCATTAAAAAGCAAGGTCCATGGCTGCAGACTATTTGTTTTGTGGTGGTAGGGCCATACCTCCTTATGATTTTTCCTAGCATAGGGAACATAACATGGCCAGTTTAAACTTCTCCTCTCCACCTCGATACTCCATCTTCCTGAAGCATTTATACCCTTGGGATCAGTCCCAGGTGAAAGAGGAATGTTCTGCTCACCCTGCTGAACTTGGGATTTGCTTCCATCTCCCCTTCAGTAATGCTGTTCATTTTGGCCTTACCACTGTCTTCCTTTTTTTGCTCTTTCATCTCCTTTTGCTCTTGCTTGTGGGAGATGGAGAACACAGCTCAATCTCAGCTAGACCCCAGGCAAGTAAAAAAGCAGAGTATCAGCCCTACTTACTCATCCAATATTCCTGCCAAGCGTTTCCAGCGTGGTCACGACACCCTGAGCTGCACCACTGAACGCTGATGGAAAGTCTCCTGCTGGTAGAAACTAGAAATAAGAAGTCCAAAGATTAGAGCTGTAGGTGCAGGAGTAGCAGGTGACCAGTGCTTTCACATCCCAAGTTGTCGGGGCATTTTATTTTGGAGCTTCGAATAAATAAAAAAAAAAAACCCACCCCACATCCTGGTTAGTGAAGTGGAATCTGATCATAATAATTATGTCATGTTTTGGTTTCATATTAAAAAAATATATAATAAAAGCTTGTTTCAAGTTCAGCAGAATTATTCTGAATTGATCCAAATATGAGAACTAATCTATTAGCATTGTGTGCTAATACAGCCCCCTGCACAGAAAAAAAAACCTACTTGCTGTAAAAATATCTATTTTATCCACCAGCTTAACCCACTGAGGGTCTGCCTGTAAACTGAGAACGGGCACGGGTTCTGAATGTGCTTGTTAAGTGGTCGTGATCAATACAAATCTATTTTTCAATTAAGAAGAAGATAGGGTGGATGCATGCTGCCCGCAGGCCAGAAGAGTTGTGAGCAAAACTGGCTTCCAGGATAAAAAAGTTGTGTTGTTTTTGCTCTGTCTTCTAAATGAGCTTTACCAGCATGCAACTCCAATCCTTGTGAACTCTGCAGATTAAATTTCCTTGCAGTAATGACCACTAGGAATTAGTGAAATGTTAATCTTCCCACCTGCTGTGTATGATTATACATGAGTCTAATCAACCTGATTATGAAAGAAAGCAATTTCTGCTTTTACAGGATTTTTTTTTTGTTCTTGTCTGCTTTAGTTCTTCTTGAGGAACTGTAAAATTCCTTACCCTGTATTTTAAAGCAAAAATAATAATTAAATTAAAACGTGTAAAGGGGAGCAATGGAGGCTGATAGTAATTGCTTTACAACAGATACAGTAATTGATGCTCTGAGGATTTATTTCAAAGCACAGAAGTTGAATTAGAAGCCCAGCTTTATCTGGATTTGCGTTGCTTTGATGAAGTCACTGCATCTTTGTGTCTTGATTTTCAGCTAAACTGTTCTTAATGAGAATGCTAATAATTACAGAAGGACTAAATTGTTTTAGGGACACAAGAGGATGAAAGAGAAATTTTGATTTGGCTTTTAAAGCTACAGCCGCGCAGGTGACACCTTTCTGCTGTCACCCCTGTCACCCTGCTGGACGGGAACAGCAGGAAACCCACCAGCTGAATTCATCGAAGGCAGGTTGTAAAGACAATCTAAAAAGATACATCTAAATATTTTTCTTGTGGAAAATATTTGTTTGGGCCCACGTGTATTGACCTACCCCCTCCAAGAAAAAAATAAAGACAAATTTAAGGCTGGGTCCACACGGTTTCTAGGCAGGTACGGCAGGGCATGGATATTTTTCCAAGTCAGAAATCGAGGAAAATCAGAGTATAGAAATCTGAAAACAGAAGGAACATAGAGGAAGCCACAGCAGAGTGCCTGAAGGTCACCCCCCGCACAGCCAGAGCCATCCCCACGTTTGCACACCACGAGGGAACACTGAACGACCCCCGGATTGGAAATCATCATATGGAATCAGCTGATTCAATATATTACCACAAGTTATCTGAAATCATTCCGCATCTGATGAGCGTTATTCCACAGGAGGATTCATACACCCAGAGAAATATGATGCCAATTATGAAACCAGTGTTTCTCAGCACTTTGCATGCAAAGAGCAGCAGATAATGGGGGATCTCCATGGTGACAGCGTTAAGGTAGCTGGGTTACCTGAATGATAATTCCCATCCTTTCATCTGATCTTCATGGGTTTTTCACTTCTCTTCTTTTCCTCTAAATGTGTTTGGTTTCTAATGGAGAGGAATTGACAAATACTCCAGTATTCCCTCAGAGGAAAAGCAAATCTTTTCTCATATACACTCCTGCAACTTAACTCGCCTTAACAATTTTTGCAGGGAGAGCTGCTCGTGGCAGTAGGAAATTTGCCTTCGACACACAAACAGCCAGCTCTGAATAGAAAGGGTAGACAATACCTTGCTAAAGTAGACCTCCCAAAACTCCTAGAAGAAAGTCCTTTCCCCCTGGACATGTGTCCCAGGGGTAATCCCAGCTCCTCCACACCACCAGTTCTTCCCAGCCCCACTTCTCCCAGTGGGGATGCTCTACTGGAGAGCCCACAGACAAGCCCTGATCTTCATTCCTGTTTATTGCTCCCGCTACGGCACAGAAAATACACTAGGAAATAAATGTGCATTGAACCTAGGGCTTTCATAATTTCATAGAATCATAAAATGGTTTGGGTTGGAAGGGACCT
>BJBW01001374.1:28609-73876 GCA_004320125.1 Scolopax mira
CCTCCAGGGATGGGGCAGCCACAGCTTCTCTGGGCCACCCAGGCCAGGCTCTCACCACCCTTACACCAAACAAGTTCTTCCTCAAATCTAGAATGAATCTTCCATCTTTTTGTTTAAAGTCATTACCCCTTACGGACTTTTAGTTATGAAATTGTGTCTCATCACCTTTCTGTATGAAGTGGTTTATAGACAACTAGCACAATGGAGATAAACTGACTTTGACTTCAAGCTCAGGCACCTTGCTGGCCATCTTTTCATCCCCTCGGGGGCAACCACTTAAATGCAGACACATTTAGGAGGCAAGTAGCAGCTGGTTTTAGTAAAAATAGGCTTTAGAAAAAAACGGAGAGAAGGAAATGCTGAGGTAGAAGCGCCACTGACCTGAGCAACCTCTGGTAATGCCGTGCCGCCCATCCTCCCTGACACTTAGTTCTTCTGCCTGTCTTATTTATTCAATGGTTTCAGAAGAAAATCCAGTCTTTAAAGCTGATGATCCACCCATCTGCCAGCTTTATCCATCAGCTTCCAGGGGGCCAGGCTGCGCCGCACAGCGACACCTTCTTCCATTGACTCCCATACGGTTCATTGTGTGAAAACGCCTAATTAAGAGAAGATGATGAGATTATTAGGAAGTAAACCTTATGATTTTCCGTGGAGGGAATGTGAGCGGCAGCACTAAGTCACAAGAGGTGGTAAGTACGGGCAGAGAGGGGACTTTGAAGGTAAACTGTGTCGTGAGCTCTCAGAGGTTCAGACTTCAAAATTACACATTTCAGGCACCGCACATTTGCAGCCTGACAGCAGGATTCCCCCGGCGAGGCTGGGGAAGGATCCTCGCCGTCCTGCACACGATGCTTTGTCAGATCAAAAAACCTGGCAGACAGTGATTGCAGATCAGAGGAGCTCACAGCTATCAAACCCAACAACCTGCCACTCTCCAGACATAAATCCGGGATAATTCACTCCACGTGCGTCAATAAACAACCCTCCTTCTTCGAGGCAGCCCCACACACAACAGAAGGACAGACCACAAACTCAGACTGGTTCTTCTGACAACACCAAATATCAAAAAAACACCAAAATATCACAAATTCTCCCCAAAACCCCACGAAAAGATGCGACAGCAGCTGGGCAGAGGCGTAGCCCATACACTGTGCAACGATGGACCACTGGAGCCATGGCCAGCACTACCAAGCCAGCCCCTGCCACCAGTGTCACCCAGCATGCCCAGTCCAACTGCCACCACAGGCCCTCGCACACACCCCAGGTCCAGGAGGGTCTGCTCGTGTGATTCCCTCTCCTGAAAAACCATAGCCAAGGGCAGGAAAAGGGGCTTGCTCTGGTTATACTGGAATTGTGCTTTCCCTGCGTGATGTGCTGTAGGCCCCGCAGCCCAGGAACTCCCTGCATGGAACACACAGAACGGGCAGAGATCCCAGCGAGGGCTCTTCTTCCTGCTGTGTACAACTCTGAACCACCACCTGACCTTGAAAAGAGAGTGAAACCATCTTGTAAGATTATTTAGCGAAAGGGCAAGAGATAAAGGAGAAGGATAAATCCTGCAGGATGCTTCAGGAACTCCGCAGAAAGCCAGCAAGCTGTGCCTCCACCAGCTGTAAACTCCCCGTGTCAATCTAAGGCAGCAGAAAATACAGCCCTGCAGTCCCTGTAAGAGTGGATTTTATCACCCAATTTGAGCAGCAGCTCCATTAGCTGCCTCGTACATGGTGGCAGAGGGACGGGGGGGACACAGGGGACCATCCCGGGGTCTCATCCCCCACCACCAGCTGCGCAGTCACCAGCAGATGTTGCTGTGGTGATGGGAAATTATTTGGCCGGCATTAAAAATAAAGAAATAAACTCATTCTTATGACACAATGCATGAAATGCCCGGCTTCTGCTGGGAGTCTAAATTTGGCCTGTTTGGTTAATTTGATGGGATGCCATGAGCGAGGGCACGATTTGAAACCACGAGTCATTTTTCTCCTTGGAAGAGTGGATAACTGAGTCTATTAATCTGACAATACATTTAAACTGAGTTATTGTGACAAGGGACTTCCATTATCCATTTCATCTAGTTGCAAACTGTCAGAATAAATCTCAGGGGGCTGGGGAAAAAAGCTGCCTTCCTTTGTTTGCTGTTTTTATATGCCACAACAGCTTAGATTTGGTTCACTTTAACTCATGGTACTGTGTAACTGCACGGGGGGAAGCTCAGAGAGAACTTGGTATGGAAAATGTAAACTTTATGGTCAAAGTTTCTTTTTAAAAAGGAATCAGAGCATTAAAATTTGACCACCTGCAGTACCTTGGCATTGACTTCAGTGACCCTTCTTCTTATACATTTTAGGTTTTTTTAACCATAACTAGTTCTCCCTTTGGAACCAATTAGCAAACACCTCTGGAAATTAAAAAGTGCTTTCCTAAAGCTCTGTTTTTTCTCTTGCTTGTAAAGCAAATTGACTTAAATAGTTAAGACTCTTACGATCAGAAATGAATCAACACGAGGCATAAAGAGTGAACAACAGTATCAAGCTTAAGATGTCAAAATGGAATTCAGAAGGCTGGAACTTAATTTTATGGCTCTCCCACTGACTCCTTATTCCCCCACCACTTATGCAGATGATATGATACGATGCTTTCTTATTATCTATTATTTGCTTATTTTTGTAACTAAACCTGTTCTGGTAGATCAGCCCTTATTGATGTAACCACCCAAGAAGTCTAGTGGCCAGAAAGGTTGGAGCTGCAGCGCCCAGCCCCTGCTCCACTGCCTTGGGGGAAGCCAGTGTCACCCAGGGCTTGGAAAAGACATGTAAAATTCACAATAAATTCGTGTAATTGTGTAATTGCATGTTCACGTGTACAGATATGTGTGGATGAAAGCAGGTAGGTGACAGCCCCCACAGACTTGCCTGGGGAGCCCACTTTTCCCCAGTCCCCAGGGGCTGCAGCCCCAGCCAGTCCCCCACAAACGGCATCTTTGAAGGTTTCCTCCTGCAGTAATGACACTGTAACCCCCGTCTAGTACTTAGTTGGCAATTAGTCCCCTTAAGTTTCATTCCAAAGCCACTGTGAGCTGCAGGAAGTCCGGAGAGTAGCAGATATATGCACAGCAAAACCACTCCCTCCCCCCCTTTAATTACATCCTTTCCAGATTAACAGTAGTTTCGAGAAATGAATTTTAGAGGTTTTTAAGAAATGCTAAAAGCTGGCTGTGCTCTCACGCAAAACACACGCAAAAGCTCAAAAAGCCAAGTCCACCAGAGGGAAAAAAAAATAAATAAAAAAACCCATATATAATCAAACCCACATGTTTCTGGAGGGCAGATAAAACCCACATTACTCCCTGAACAAGATACAGCAACGTGGATATACACACACACTTGCAGATTATTAAATAAAAAGCGGCTACACTCTTAAGATTTGGCAAAACAAATCAGTCCATCCCATCCTGCTGCATTAGATACGTCAGAGCCTGAGGCCAGGGGCAAAGATAAAGGGAAAAAAACCTCTGTCCATCTTGAAATCTTTTACATATCAGCTTAATTTCTTTAAAAGGCCCTGCTAAGAAATAGACATTGTAACTTCAACTACTTTTAATTCTACCCTCTCAGCACTATTCCTGTGAAACAATGAGGACTCTTAATTCATGATCTTCCCCAAAGTCATCGTTTGGTCTCAGGAGGTGGTTGGAAGCTCAGTGCAAAATGTCAGTGTCACAACTTCACAGCTCAACACTTGGTTTTGATCAGATCTGGGAAGCAAGAATAGATGTAATATGCTCGTTCCTTTACTGTGACTGCAGAGTATTCATTAGTTTTAATTATTTTTTAGGTTCTAGGGGGAACCATTAAAAAAATTAATCACGAGTGGAAGGCACAGCAGCCATATGTGGCCATAAAAAGACAATAAAGCATTTTAGGATACACACTTGTTATGATT
Organism: Scolopax mira; assembly: GCA_004320125.1. Lineage (NCBI taxonomy): Eukaryota > Metazoa > Chordata > Aves > Charadriiformes > Scolopacidae > Scolopax > Scolopax mira. The sequence goes on from BJBW01001374.1 coordinate 32,555, forward strand.
TACACTCAAAACAGGACTAGAGGTAGCATATGGTGATTGCCATAAAGTACATTTATTATAAAAACATGGAGATTTATCTCTGAGCTAGGCTGTATGCAAGAAGTTGCATTCACTTTAACTTATTATTCAGATTCTTTTAATACCACAACTGGTTTGGTTTTTTGTTGGTTTTTTGTTGTTGTTTTGGGGTTTTTTTTCGTTGTTTTTTTTTTCTTCTTAACTGAGCCAGGTTGCCACAACCCTCAGCCTGTTGTCCCTGTAAAGATACCCTCTAAGCAGACCTTCTTCTCACTGACTGCAGCTGGACTATTCACGTGCCTGGATGCAGGAGAGGTTTAGATTTAAGTCAGGTCCTGCTTCCCCAACCCCCTGCTCTTCTCCTGCAAGTGGAGAAGGCACCACTGCTGATTCCACCTGCCCAGGCCTCTCTCCTTTGCTTTGCTTTAATTTCAGCATCTCAAACCGAGTAAATGTCTTGGGTGATAATTACTATAAACAGGGTATTATTATTTACTGTAAATAAGAGATAAATGGTATGTAAAATAATTAGCTTAATTTCTTCTTGCTGACTCAGTATGGCAGGGAGGAACATCAGAAAAAGCAGATATTTACAGCATAGACATGTCATCAAGAAGGCAGCACAAATATTATGAAGCATTCCTATTAAAATCTAGAAATAATAAAAATTTTAATACACATTTTACATCTTCCATGCAATATGCCCTTAAGAATAGGCCAGGACACACCCCATATGGGAGCAGAAGACTCAGGGCCAGCTGTACATAGGGCCAGACAGAGAACAGGGCTGAGGTCAGGATCATCAACGGGATGATTTTAAGGTCCTGCCTATGGCTGACATTGCTTATGCGGTTTGCACTGACAACACAGCACAGGAGTCTTCCCTGCCAATGCAGACCAAGAATTCATTGCTGTCCTTTCAGGGTTAAACCATCAGATCTTCCTAGTATATAAAAAAGAAAAAAAGAAAGGTCCAATGCTGAGGGTACCTACAGCCCCACCGCTTGTTGTTCCCGGTTTATAGTCTACTCCTTTCCTCTCCAGTCTGATCAGGTTTGAAGTCTGGAAGACAAAAAGGTCAAAGTTGTAAAATAACTGCTGTCTCCTTCTCCTTTCCTTCCCTCCAGCTCCAGGAAAATGCAAGAAGTGGGTTTCTGATTTTTTAAAGGAAAGGTAACCATTCTACCTCATCATTTCTCTAGAGACAAGAAACATTTTACCATCCCCACGGAGACCTTTCTCCTTGTCCTGCAGTGAACTTCCTCACACTTAGGTTTGCTGCCACAAGACTGCAAACAGAGCTAATGAAACAGAGCTGGAAAACCATCACATTTAGCCTCTCCTCACCCCCCAAAAGCGCCACACAACCAGACTAACCAACACATTCCTTCCTTGAAAATGGTTGAAATGAACACTATGAAATGCTGAGGATAATTGATGCTTATTTCAGCCCATGCCATGTTGCTTCTGTGAGGGGCCGTGAACCTCCTGGTTGGTGCCAACACAGAGGTAACATTAAAACATGCAGGCAAGATCCTGGGCTGATGTAAATCCCTGTCTCCAGTGGAATTCCAGTGACTCCAATGGACAGGATTGGAATCCTTGGGCTGTGCTGGAAGAGAGAACACCTTATTAACTATCCCTCTTCTACCCTGCACACCTCAGGCCATAGAGCATCACTTCACCAACCAAGGGTTTCACCAGTACTTCTTCATGTTTTCTGGGTACTTCTGGAACAAACACATCCAAGAGCTGGGGCAGGGAATTATTTCCCATCCAAACTGGGCAGAAACACCTTTTTTTTTTTCTTTTTGCACAGAATGACTCATCTGCAGAAACAGCACAGTTGTTGGGGCTAATCCAATGCAGCTTCTATTGCTTTGTGGAGAGGCAATACAATTATTTGGAAGGTCTGAAAAAAGCACGGTGATAGATATGTTTATGGAATGTACAATAAAATCTATCACTTCTGATACAAATTTTCTTCCTCTGACATAATTATAACCATCCTCAAAATAATGCGACTTTTTTTTTTGAATGGAGGTATTTATTTCAATTAAGTGGTATAAAGCATCAGATCCAAAGAGAGCTGTAGGCAAAGGATTTGGTTATTTAGAATTATTCTGCATTAGAATTGCACTGGCTCTATAGTTCTATATTGTACTCTGATTCTATATGAAATTAGGCACAACAGGGAGAAAGAATCAATCAGTCCTGGCTAAGGAATTGAGATAATAATGACTCATTTGACGGGATTGCTCTAGAAAATTAATAATGACGGTGGTAATTACTAACCTGGGATAGCTGCAGTGCTCATTATTCTCCTTTTACTCTATTGAATGTTAAGTATTATGAAGACGTTTGTTAGGAACACAGTCTTGTCTGCAGGCTTTCAATCACGGACAAGGACTCTCCTAGAGGCCTGAAATCTGTCCTTCTTTTACACTTGCCAGGAAATAAACCCCAAACAAATGCAAAATTTGATATATGGCACAGAAAGCAGCAAATAAAGTCTTATTTGCAAGAATTCATGCCTTGGAAGCCCAGTCCGTGGCCGCTCTGCTGCCTTGGCTCACCCGAGTGGAGGACCTGGCCCCATCACCTCCTTTGGGGAGGGAAGAGTTGATGCATCTCTGAGGATCCCATCAGTTCATTAACCATTTTATCACCTCTGTGTCAGCGATCACTCTTCTTGCTGACAACAGCTGAAAGCGACACCTTTTACAGCCCATCAACCCCACTCCTCCATCAGCGAGACACCTCAAAGGGAGCAGGTTTCTCCACAGGCCAGGAGCTCCTGGCCAGGGAATGAGGAGACACCCTGAGATGAAGAGCTCACCCGAGGCATTAAAAAATAATCTTTAATAGAACCAGAGAGATTAGACTCTAAAAAGCTGAGAACAACTAACAATAAGGATGTGGAGCAGCTGTGCTCTCAAACATCTGTCCCACACCCTACTGAGCGCATTGCAACGACTTATTTATATTTTAAGTGGATCAGCAGAGGGCTTACCTTCTGTTGAGCAGCAAGCGATGGAACTGTGTGCCCTGTAACAGGGAAGAGGGGAAAAAAACAAACAAGTTTTTCTTGGGTAATGCTGAAGGGAAACAAATTTCTAATTTTCTGAAGGCAGTAATGGTTTCTCAAAGCTCAATTCCTCCTTGACTGAGGACTTCTGGACTCCTAGTCAACTTTCCTAATTACTCCCATTTTTCTGCCCAATTCTTTTTCCCAGTTGATTGAGTCCAAAATTGCTTCAGTCTTACGAAATGGGCTCTTTTAATGCACCCTATACACACATCACTGACTTTTTCACTTTAATCCCTTAGTGACCACCTTGCATTGTATGCTAACTCCATCTTCTCGTGTCAAGATTGCCAAGCATGCAGTTCTTCCAGAGGGATTTGTGAACTTAAGAATCTCATCTATAGATTTTAGAAAGTCAGAACACCTTTTAGTCCCAGAAATACAAGGCATCTATTCAAAGCCCTTGTGAGAAGGCAGCTTTTCCCCCTCTGTAGCTGGCCCTACCACTCTCCAGGGGGCTGTAATGTTATTATAGGGCTCCCACTGCACCCCCAGTCCCCCCAGGCTCAGGCAAGAGGCAGCAGCTGAAGCTGGTTTAGCATCTCTGCCTCACCCCAGCCTCCTCTGGAAGGGCACTCAGTGCTCGGAGAACGTGGAACCCATGCACACCTGGGGACACACCAGGGGACTTTATCCCACGGGGAAGCTCCTCTGCATGATCCACCTGATCTTCTCCACAGTCAGGATTTCTGCAGGCAGGGACATCCCACTGGAACAGATCACAGCGTTGTCCCTCAACATACTTAAACCTCAGCAAGCCATTACTGGGAAAAGTTAAGACTTTTTTATTTATAATTGTAGCATCATTAATGCCACTTGTCTTTAGGATTTCACCTCCTTATTGTTAACATTAGATTGTTTTCAAACAAGGCAAGAACAGTGATATTCACCCTCTGCATGATTTTATGAAATGTCAAGGAGAGGGGACATGAGCTCTGCTGGGGTAAAGGATGATGATGAGAATGTTTAAGTGCAGTCTCTGCTCTCAGGACTCTTGTTCAGCTCCTTGACAAACCCACTGTCACCCAGGCTTGTTGCTGCACCGTGCATACACCCAATTACTCTGGTATGGCACGGCACGACAGAAACAACCCAGCCATACAATTTGAACGATACACTTCTAGTTTAAAAATCCAGTTTTCTTCTAAACCTCTTTTCCCCTGTTGCCAGGACAGATCCTGCCTCCTTAATAATACCAAAATCCATCCTCCAGAAGCAGCAGGATTTGGATCGCTGCTCTCCAGGGCTGGTGCCGCTGCATCAAATGGTTTATTTTATTAATCTGTGCAGGGTTGAAGAAATACCCAAACAGGCTGCAGAGCTCCCCTGCTGTGTTAGCTCTGGCCACTGCCTGAATGTGTGAAAAATATCCATAAGTAGAGCTCACCTTGTGCATTCCTCATAAGGAGATTTCATGGTATTTTAGAGAGAAGGTCAACAAAGTTAAATGAGATGTATAAAATCAACAAGAACGCAAGAATTACAAAGGACACCTTGCAACCATTCTCCCACCAAGACAACGTGACCACAGACCTGGCTACCTGTCCCCAGAGCCAGCAGGTCTCTGTCGTAGTGGCTTCTGGTCCCACAGATATCCCCTGTCATGCCTGAGTGCCAGCAGCCCTCCAAAAACCATTTAGTGGAATCCTGAGGGATTTAAGCTCAAATGGAGCTTTCCCAAAGAGTTGAGGACACACAGACATGCTGGATGTCACCTCACTACAAGCATCAGTGTGGAGCTACCACTTATCAAACACTTCTCACCATTTGTTTTCCCAACGGGAAAGGGGATATTTGAGAGCCTGACTTTAGCTAGGAGTGCTAAACGTTGAAAATAACTGGCCTGAGCAGGTGGGAAATCCATCAGTTTGAGAGCGGGGATCCTGGAGCAAGGATGAACAGAGCTGTTCCGCAGCACAGACGCCTTGCACAGCTTATCTGGAGCACAGCAACACGCTAAATCTCCGTCTCTGCTGGCAGCTGTGCTCAGCTTAGACTGAAATAGTCATTTATACAGTCACCTCCACCTGGGAGGATGTCACCTGCAAGCACATTTCAAGAGCAAGCCCAGATTTAGTAGGCTTATGATCCTGACTGACTAGAACACTTCAAATGATCCGTGTCTGCTCCATGCATTTCCTTCTCCAGCGTAAACAAAGGTACCAAATTTCTGTTCAAAAGTGCATGCAGGCTCAGAGAGTTAATTATTGTAATTATCAATTGAACAGACTCAGAATGCTAATCTATTATAAAGTGGTCTGTTAATTGGTGTTAAACTGTCATTAGCCTGCCATTTCCCATGTTATCAAGCTGACCTGGAGCACAGCGCGGTTGAAAAACCAATTCATTTCTCATTTCTGCAAACACTGATTGCAGATTTGGAGAGGGGGAAAAAAAAAAGTACATACCTGGCATTGAATTTTTTTTTACTACATGTAGAACTGTACTTGTATGTACCTTGCCATGCCTTGCTGCCTCCAGCGGTGCCCGTGATGCTCTGCCCACAGACCCCAACTTCCCTGGTGCTGCCATGGGCTCTGCCAGCTCATGACCTCATTGCTGCCAGACAAGCACTCTATTCACAGCTGTAAATCTGCTCCAGGTGGAGCAGGAGCTTTCCTCTTGGTGCCAGAAGCCTTTTCCATCATGGCTGTCTCCATTCCTTGACCCACCAAGCACAGCCTTCCTCTGCTCCTCCTTCAGTACCACTATGGCTCAAGAGCTGGTACCTGCAGGGTACCAAACGTCCACAACCAGTGATGATCAGCATCTCACCAGCCCCATGAATCACTCAAAAAGCATCCAGAGCTGCCCCTAAAGAGGTCCCAGAAAAAAAAGGGACAGGTCTCAGCCTGGTCTCTTCCGCTCAAGAAGTAGCTGCCTTCAGCCAGTCTTTGGGCTTTAATTTATGGAAGTGGAGACAGAAAATTGGCTTAGTCACTTCTCAGAGGTCAGTGACAAAATCTGCCCAGGAGGTGCAATGAACTTCCACTTAAACCTGCTGCAAGTGGGAGAGGTGGTATTTCAATTTCAGACTACCACGAGGGAAGGCAGTACTCCTGACTGCTCTCACTTCCCCAAAAGTCATCGCCAAAGTGGCATGAACCTGCCAGAGCATTTCTCAGGCTCTCTCACCTGACTGACATTTAGCTGCACTAACTTTTATTTCTTTTTTATTTTATTAAATAAGCAAGTGTAAAAGTTCAGGGGAACTTAAAATGACCTTTAGAAAATCCAAAAGTGATCCATTGTCGGAGACAACTTCACCTCGGAGCAATCTCTGAAATAATTACTCAACTGCACGTTGCCTCCCTGTCCCTGGGAGAGGCACTGCACCCATCCCAGCACCCCGCCAGAGCTGGAATAGGGGAGCAGTGACTTTTCTATATGCAAATCAGAACCTCTTGGTGCTTGGGTAACTTTAAAAAATCAGGTCTAGGATATTAGTTAAGGGGAAAAGAAATAATGTTCAAATTCAGAAAGCCCGTGGAAATAGTGACTTGCCATTTCCTGAGACTTTCTACCACGTTTTAGCAATAACTAGGAAAACAAAGTTTTGTCATTTAAGATTATCTCCCGTTCTCCTTACTTTGCTTTGTACTCCTTTGCCAATGAACAGTTGTTGTTCTACCTTATTTATATCCTTTTTTACTTTCCTTCCAGAATCCTTCCGTCACCTGCCTTTGCATGCTGAGATTCTAAACAGATCACTGCAGAAGTACAAAAAGGAAGGAAATGAAACTTTTAGTGCCATCAGTAATAAACACAGGAAGTTTCTGGAAGTGGGAATCCAGAATGCAGTAGGAATTCAATGCCTTTCACTCCTGATGGCTATTATTACTCAATTCAGGCCTGAGATATCCAACTATTTATCGCTTTCTCTCCTTACACTGGCAGAATACCCAAGTATACCTGCATGAGCCTCATTTCTGCTCTTCCTCAAAAAATTTGCTAGTCATCTTCTATTTGATATCCTCTACTGCCACACAGGCAAACTGCTCAACCACAGGAAATTCCCATTTATTTTATTCCATGAGACCCTGTTACGTTGATAAACTGATCCATGGGGCAACCAGCCATCCCATTCCTTTTTCTTGGTGGCAGATCAGCTAAGAGGCCAACATCACTTGTGTGGGGAAAACATAATGCCAGGACTGCCCATCCAGCAACAGGACTTCTTTGTCAGCATCTTCCACCTGAACTGGAAGTCAAATTAATTCGCACAGCTGACAGATACTTCTTCAAAGAGCTCCAGTGCAGATCATCAGCGCTGTCTGTCAACTTCTAGCTCTCCGAATAATTTTCTTGGCAGTAGCTGCTGCATAAAAGTCCTACGTACCCATGAGTTTTACACATTGCACGCAACATTTTGCAGTGGTACCAGCAACCACTTTTTTTTTTTTTTTGGCAGGAGATTAGAAAACCAGTGGTCCTCGTCTTTTTCTCAGCCGGCCCTGTCACAAGCAGAATTTACTGTTGCTGGGATACTGTCACCAGGACATTCACTGGACATTTTGCTTTGCTTATCTTTTACTCTTCAAAGTGCTACATATTCTCTGTCTTTTATCTCCCTCCCTCATTGTCATTCCACCCCTTGCTTACACCTTTACAGTTCCTCCAGTCGCCTTCATGTGATCCTGCTGCCTTATTTTCTGCTGGTGACTTCGAATTCCGCTTGTGTGCGTGCTCCTTTTACTGCACTAAAGCAAAATAAACCTCTACAGATGGAAAGCTACCTCTGCTGCTGCTTGGGAAAACGGACTCTAAAGCTTTCCACTAGAGGAATCACTTGGTTAGGCTTGGAGAAGACTGATGAGCCCAATGGCAAGGACAGCTGTCAAAATGAGAAATGGCCATTATAGCTCCCTCTACACTTCAATCATGTCTACTTTTACTTCACTTTATTGATACTCCCTGCCATGGTTCCACAACGAATGTGGAGATGGAGGAAAGACCAAAGGCAAGTCTTTGCTATTTCAGGAGATCAAGATCTTGTTCAGCTTACTTGTTCAAGGGAGCGACACCATTCTTGTAGAGAATGAACAAACGAGTAAAGAAAAAACATCACCACATTGATCTGTAGTTTGTGCTTAATTACTTTAGGACTGAAATCAAAATGAAAAGATTTCCACTGTTAAGAAACAGTTTTAGTACAGGGAAAATAATTAGAACCTATCCTTAATGTCTTGGGATGCAGTGGACTGATTGCTAATGACTGTTCACAAGCACCAACAGTGATATTCATGGATAAAAAGGAAGACTGGAGAATGCCATGAAATGGCATCTGAGCATTGTTTCTATTTTCTAAATCTATCAAAGACGTACAGCCTTTCCTTAACAGAAGGCACGCAAAAGGCACAGGGCTCTCTCATTTTTTGGATGGTTAGTCAAGACTTACTGCTCAGCAGATGCGCACAAGAAGGGTGTTTCTTCTGCACTGAATAAACAACCTTCCTTACAGACACTTGCTTTTGATGCTCAGCCGCAGTGGCCTGTTGGGAGATGAGGACAGAGAAACCCAGATGACTGGCTTGCCACTTCGGTTTCCTTTGGCAAGGAGTTGGGTGCTAATTTAAAACAAAGCGTTGGCTTTTTTACAGGGTGTGTGGGCTGGCAGCCTTATGCTTGCAAAGGCATGCAAGGCTACAGGCAATGCTTTTCTTCTTTGCTTTTTTTTTTCTCCTTTTTCTTTTAAATGAACCCAAAAGACCTCTTCTCCTTTTTCATCAATGTAAACGCGGTGCAGAAGTTCCCAATTAGTCATTGTGCCTCAGCTCCTGTTGAGGGTGATGGCCAAACTCCTAAAGCCACATTGTTTTATCACTCCAAGTACCAACATTTTTTCCCCCCACATCAAGAACCCACATCTAGTGGTGTCACATCTGTTCTATCAGAAACTCACATAAAGAAGCCACATCTACTGGAACCAACCAACTTTGGCCCTTACCATGTATTTCTGATTGCTCCCTTTGCTCCCATTACAGTGATGCCATAACTTTTCTTTCACATATTGAAATCATAGAATCGTCTTTGCTGGAAGAGACCTTTCAGATCATCCAGTCCAACCATCAACCTAACACTGACAAAGAAAGGCTGAGGGGAGACCTCATCACCCTCTACAACTACTTGAAAGGACATTGTAGAGAGGTTGGTGCTGGTCTCTTCTCACAGGTAATTAGTGACAGAACAAGAGGGAATGGCTTCAAGCTCCAGCAGGGTAGGTTTAGACTGAACATTAGGAAATAGTATTTCCCAGAAAGAGAGGTCGGGCATTGGAATAGGTTGCCCAGGGAGGGGGTTGAGTCACCATCCTGGACGTGTTTAAGAGTCGTTTAGATGTGGTGTTGGGGGATATGGTGTAGGGGGGAATTTTGCAGAGTAGGGTAGATGGTTGGACTCAATGATCCCAAGGGTCTTATCCAAACAAAATGATTCTATGATTATCTCAGTCCTCCCATGCACCTCTATCAGCACCCCCTCACGTGTCCTTCAGCTTGTTGGGCTGTGCTTGCAGGAAAAGCCTTTCCTCCTCTCCCTGAGGACAGCTCAAGTTATCCTCCCTTAATTGCCAATTTTTCTGCTCAACAGACAAAACCAGCTTTACCTTATTCGCTCCCTTCTGGCCCCCACTGATGAAGGTTCTTTCTCGCTGGCTTGTGACGACCCAAACCCAGTGACCTGCTGTGATGTTCCTCCTCCAGAGTTGTGCCCTATAAAGCAATGAACAGCTACAATAATTGCATCCTTTAGCTACAAATATTTATTTTTTTTTTTAAGTTTGCTATGGAATCTGGAAGGCCAAGGAACTTTCTGTAACATCAAATTAACTTGCATTTAAACTTCTACCTTATCAAGTACTTGGTACAGATTTTTCAGTCCAGTGTTTTGTTGGACTATAACAATACCCTGATTTTACCCATCTGAAATTATTTCTATGCTACATAAAATGAGTCAGCTCTGCACATTGCAGAGCACTGAACAGAAATACTGTATAGAAACACTGTAAAGAACTATTCTTTGAAGTACTAGTGGCATTTGGAAGCCATTTAGTGCTTTAAAGAACAGTACTTTATTAAGTATTTCAAAGGAACTTTGAAAGTACTATTATTTCTTATTTTGCTATTAAAACCTGTAAGTTTGAAAATTAATCATTATAGGACCTTTGATGCAAAAATCTATGAATAAAATAAATTCTGAAAGCTATTTTCACACTAAGTTATATTAAAACATTCCTTCATCTCCCTTATTACTTTAATGCACATCTCCAAAAGCATCTTAAATATTAGGAACAATATTCGACTAAATAATCCAAAACCCCTATGGCTTCTTGAATTTTCTTCCATTAACACACTGTGATATTTCTCCCTGCTTCCTAGTGACCTTTAAATAGACTTTTCAGGTTACTAATTAGCATGATAAACAATAGATTCCCATTTCATGGGCAATTTCATGGTCAAGCAACCCACTAGAGACAGGCTGCACGCTCTGCAATATTCATAGCTGCAGCAAGCATTGCCTCGTCTCTGTAAAAGATGTTTCCTTTCAGCAGTATCTCTAGGAACACGTGTCAGTGCGTTTTGTGCTTAATTCCTGATAGCTGAGCCTAATTCCTTCATTAGCACATGTAAGATCTGAGAGGAGGGGTCTCACGTGGAAGGGGAAGGATGTTTTAAAATTCACAATAACGGCAGCAAACGGCCCAAATGACAGCAGAGCCCAACAGCAGGGACATCACAGAATCACAAAATCTTCATGGCTGGAAGGGACCTTTGATATCATTGAGTGCAACCAAACAAAAAACTCAAAAAGCCACAAAACAAACAAAAAAACCCCACAGACACAACCCAACAATCCCAGGCACTAGAACATGCCCCGAAAAGCCACATCTACAGGTTTCTTAAATCCCTCCAGGGATGGTGACCCCACCACCTCCCTGGGCAGGCCCTTCCAGTGCCCGACCACCCTCTCAGCAAAGTCATTCTTCCTCATATCTAATCTAAACCTCCTCTGACCCAACTTCAGACCATTTCCTGCCTTGGGAGAAGAGGTCAACCCCCACCTCTCTACACCCTCCTTTCAGGGAGTTGTAGAGGGCAAGGAGGTCTCCCCTCAGCCTCCTCTTCTCCAAACTAAAGATGCCCAGACGTTTGGTGTGCCATCGAGGAACAGTACCCATTACATCACTTTCACAGCCAATTCCTTATCGTTCTGTTCTCAGGGCAAGTTCCTCTTGTCTCTTCTCAATTACGCTTCATTTGGTTTTATCACAAAATTTTAATTTGAAGCAGTTGCTTTGTGGATGGGTTGGTGGTTTTTTCTTCTTCTGTACTTTTCAAGCAAGAGAAGAAACAAACAGTGTTGCTGTTTGAAGTGAAAAAAATAAAAAAACAAACCACAAGGAAAGCATAAAACAAGCAAACAAGTCACAGCGATGAAGTACAGAAGGAGACCTGAAGAGGGGCTTGTGTTCCTGCAGGTCAGCGGGAAGAGTGGAGGGGAGAAGCAGGGACTGCAAAAGCAAGCAGAAAGGCAAGGGCAGGGATTTTAAGGGGAATAAACACTTGCTGCCAGTGGGGAGACTTCCAGTTTCTAGTCTCGTTTTTGCCACTGACCTCAGAGGAGGACTTAATTTAGGGGAAACAGGAACTGCTCCACTCTAACCCCATCATAAAATCACAGAACGGTTTGGGTTGGAAGGGAACTGGAAGATCATTCAGTTCCCACCCCCTGCCCTGGGCAGGGACACCTCCCACCACACCAGGTTGCTCCAAGCCCCCTCCAACCTGCCCTTGAAGCCCTCCAGGGATGGGGCAGCCACAGCTTTTCGGGGCAACCTGGTCCAGGCTCTCCCCACCCTCACAGCCAAGAAGTTCTTCCCCACAGCTCAGCTCCATCTCCCCTCTACTCAGCTTAAACTGAAGCTCTGAAATAGGAAGGGGAGGGTTTGGTGTCCCATATTGACACGAGGGAGAAACACAAACAGACTTTGAACACACGGATGGTGATCCAGGCTGAGAGCACACGGTACCTGCTGCTGCCCCGTGGGTGGTGGGAGAGTCCCACAGGTGGCCACAGCAGCTGGGTCCCCCAGAGCCCACAGCCAATGCACCCAGTGCCCCACGGCCCTTCAACCGAGTTCAGCAGCAGCAGAGGGTGGGAGGATAAACCCTGTGCCAATGGCAGCGATGCCAAAAAGAGAAGAGGAAAAACACATAAGAAAGGCCTGTTTGGTAGAAACCAGGTAAAAACTGCAGGTAGAGCAGGGCAGGTCCCTTCATCTCCCCCCATCCCTGCCTTTGCCAGCCGGTTGCCATAGAAACCCATTAGTACACAGCTCTGGGGCCCCACCAGTGATGCTGGGGAAACCCACCCCTCCACACCGTGTGCTGGGAAGGTCTGCCCTTCCCTGCTCCAGCTCCGGCTCCCGGAACAGGGAGAGCTGCAGGTGACTGAGCTTCCTACATCCCCCTCGTGATGCTTATTTTAAGTGAGTTATGGGCAATCTTTCATTTTATATCTGTATACCCATATGTATGTAAATAACATTACGTGCCTCGTTTTCTGGGAATATACTTACACTGCAGCATGCTAGATAAAGACAATATTGCATTGATGGAAAAGAAATAACAAAACATTAAAGGAAAAATCAATGAATGCTTTAAAATCTCATCTTTCAGCCCTACTTAACTTCGTTTAGGCGGGCAATAACGTTCCCATGAGCTCTGAAGGCAGGCACACTGTGGCACTGAGCTGACCACACTTACTGCTGGCACGAACTGGAGAGAGGAGCAAATAACCTTCTGGGAGAGATCAGCACATTCCCAGTGCCTGGCATAAAGCACTAAAAAAAGAAGCTGTTTGTTTTGTTTTTTTTTTTTTATAACCCAGGCCTATATTAATCAACAATTAGCATTTGTCTGGGCACCTCTGAACCGGCCCATTACACTGACTACTCACAGCTGTGATGCTGCTCAGGCTGCAGCAGAGGCAAAGGAACCCCCCCCCCCCCACTTTCCTAATTGTTCAAATAATTAAACCTTAGTTTGTTTTACCGTTTTTCAGTTGGAGATACTCAGTGTCACCTCCGTTTCCCAGGGGAGGAAAATGGGGGAGCAGACAGGTGGGGGCACGCTGGGTTTCTGCCACCCTCCTTCAAAATGTAGGAGAAGCTGCTGCTGTGAAATGCTTTTAGAGAGGCCAGTTCTTTCAGAAGTGGGTCCAGAATTAGGTTAGTAAGTCGATATTTAGACACAAAATGATGTGCCCTGGTTTTACGAAATGCCGAATACCCAGAAGTTCCCTTGTGGGGCTTGAAAGTTTTATTTTTGGCAACTTGCTTTATAAAAAGACCATTTGTAACAGTGAGTTCTAGTGCCATGTAATTAATTCCAAGTTACATAAGCCATTCATGAATAAGCATTATTTTCCATATATTAAACTTGCAGAGACAGGTTTCAAAACCAAATTGGTATTTAGCGAGGTAGGCCTCAGAAATTATCAATTAATGCTCCTTGACATTTTATAAGTATGTTAATTTACATTAAACCTACTGCAGCTAACTTTGCATAAGATAACTCTGAGCCTCAGTCATAAACTAGGAAGACTTATGCAGTTCAGGAGCATTATGGCCATTCTTTATCATCTTTTTTGACATAATGCATATTGTGTATGCAATGCAGGGAAGATAAACACATATATAAAGCAGGCAACTACCTCAGCTCACACAGACCATCATATTTATGACCATTTGCAGAGGCTTTATATAATTCATTTACTCTAGGCACTAGAGTAAATACATCATTATAAAGGCAGGAGCCAGGCTGTGAGAGGCAGGTCTCAAGATGTGCTGCCATCCAGCCGAGTCAGCAAAAACTCCTTTCTCCTTGGAGGGGTGTTTGGTGGTGGTCAAGAGGAGATGGAGGGAAAAATTGGGTCTGGTGCTGCTCACTGCCGAGCAATGCAGCCAGGACACAGCAAGAAAAGGGTTAAATCATAGAATCATAGAATCATAGAATCCTCTGGGCTGGAAGGGACCTCCAAAGGTCATCTAGTCCAACCCCCCGCAGTCACAGGGACACCTCACCTTGAATGTCTCCAGGGAAGAGGCCTCAACCACCTCCCTGCGCAACCTCTTCCAGTGCTCCACCACCCTCAGTGGAAAGAACTTATTCCTAATCTCCAATCTAAATCTGCTCTTCTCCAGTTTAAACCCATTAGCCCTTGTTCTGTCACTGCCAGCCTTTGTGAACAGATTCTCCCCAGCCTTCCTGTAGCCCCCTCAGGATCCTCCATGGCCCCAAGAGGAAGGAGAGCCAGGTTCAGCATGAATTTGAAGAGGGGTATCGGAGCAGAACACAAAAAGGGGGCAGGGGAAATGCAGGAAGCATGTTCCCAGGGTTGCCCATGGAATGCCCATTCCATGTGATTCCCACTGGGGATGTCTCCGAGCAGCTGCTGCTGAGCTGGGTTTGCTCAGAATCGGCATTTTGGGGACCTCCTTCCAGCCCCACAAACACCTTTGACAAACGACGGGGGACGGCTCGCCCTGACACTTTACCCGTTGACACCGCCACTAATATTGGTGCATCACATATCACTAATCAAGGGCGATCAAGGCCTAATTACTCTTTCCGCGTGGCACTCGCTGCAAGCGCTCTCAGCGGCGCAAAGGAGCCAGGGACAGACAGACAGACCTGCCCTTGGGATTCCCCATCCTTCCACACCCACTGCGGTGCGATGCAGAAACGGGGCAGGCAGTGAATCAAACCAAAAACCCATCTGGCCTCACAGACTACGAGGGGATGAATCGCTCAAACCGCAGCGTCTTCCAGCTTCTCAGTTAAACTGGGACCAGCCCATCTTACTGGAATCCCAGGGACAGGCTAGCCAGGCACATATCTGGGACTTGACAGCACAGTTTTAGAGGAACATTTAGTAAATGTCGATTTCAATAGGTATTTCCAGAAATCTGAAACATGTTGGGGCTAAATCTTCAACAATCATTGTCTACTCTATTCCATAACAAATACGAGTGATTGCTTTAGGAGATAAAACACATGCACTACTATTTTCCTTAAAACAGATCACAGGGAGTGATAAGAAATGAATTATACGAACACAGGGAGAAAACCAAAAAGAGGAAGGTTGTACTACAAGAAACACAGCTGATACCTTGATATTGTATCACTCTGGGAAAGGAGAAAGGGGGGTATAAATTAAGCACTTCCTTCTGTAAGTAAGTTTTAAAGAGATCTGATTACAACAGCTCCCACTAGCACCATTCCATGGCAGCAAAGAATAAAATCAATAACGAGCATCAACATTATCATTTTGTTTAGTGGTTCTGTAGCTAAGTGAAAATCCGCTTTTCACTTACGGCTTGGCCAAAGGAGGGCCACGACTAACCCAGCTAGAACTTCTCCAGCTGATGTATCCAGGAATTGCTCATTTATTGATTAACAAAGAACAACGTGGCTTCAAAGGCGACACCGTGATGCAATTATTTTGGAGAAAGTATCAAGCTTTTAGGATGTAGGACTTGATTTGACTAAAGCTGCTGAAGGATTTGATAGAATTTAGCATTTAATGGCCATCTAACAACAGGACACTGCTGTCTTAATCTATCCTTGAATATTAAAATCTCAAAGTAAAGGCTAATCCTTGTTCCCAGTGGTTTAAACAGATAAAATAGAGAGGAAGTGGAACCCAACCCATGGTTCCATACACCAATGGCGCACTCAGCAGACACCAGGCTCTAGGGTCGTCACCCACAGCTTTTCCCACAAGAATTTTCAGTCTCTGCTATAAAATAGTTTCCTTCCACTGAAGTCAAAGTAGTGTAAAACTTTTCTCAGGTCTATACCCTGCACTGCACGTGTCTGCACACAAATAAGCAGCCCCTGCAGTAATCCATACCTCGAATGTCCCCCCAGTTTCCATGGCCCCACGGCCGCCCACGCCTGGGCAGTGGTTTCCTGCGTTCCTCACTCAGCGGATGGGGCTGGCAGTAGAGGATGGTGGGAGCTCATTATAACAGTACTGTTCTCTTATTTCTAAATATTCCACCCTTGTATGACAGAAATCTTACCAGAAAAAAATATCACTGAAAATCAGAAATTTGCCCGTGTGGAGGCAGAGCTGTCTGGCTGTGTTTCCTAATGAACACACGGAGGTTGGCAGCGATAAGAAATGAATCTTTAGGAAAAAGGTGAGTGGAAAGCAGTCCAGCCAGGTGAGGCAAAATATGCTAAGCCTACTGTACAGCACCAGCTTCTGTGATATTCCTCTTCAAAACCTAGTGAGTATTTTCTTTCAGGAAAAAAAAAAAAAAAAGTAGGACAAAAGACTATGATCTTGCAGCGCTGCGGTTTCATGAAACAAATAAATACGGGTCAGGGGAAAATTCATGCCCTTTTCCAAAAGCTTCCCTAAGTTCCTGCTCAGAAGAATCAGCTTTTTGATCTGATGGAGCTTTTGGGGTGACTGAGGGGACCAGCAGAAAGGGCAGGGTGCAGTTTTCAGCTCACGGCCCCCCCTTAGCTCAGGGGTTTGTCCATGACCCCAGCATTGAGACCTCACCTTGAATACTGGGTTCAGTCCTGGGCTCCTCACCACAAGAAGGACATTGAGGGGCTGGAGCGTGTCCAGAGGAGCTGGTGAGGGGTCCAGAGAACAAGTCATACGAGGAGAGGCTGAGGGAACTGGGCATGGTTAGTTTGGAGAAGAGGAGGCTGAGGGGAGACCTCATTGCCCTCTACAGCTCCCTGGAAGGAGGTTGGAGAGAGGTGGGGGTCGGCCTCTTCTCCCAAGGGAATCATGACAGGAACAGAGGAAATGGTCTGAAGCTGGGGCAGGGAAGGTTTAGATTAGATATCAGGAAGAATGACTTTGCTGAGAGGCGCTGGAAGAGCCTGCCCAGGGAGGTGGTGGGGTCACCATCCCTGGAGGGATTTAAGAAACGTGTAGATGCACTGCCCCGGTCAAACCAATGGAATTCTAGCCAACGGGGGTTCAAAAACCCGTGACCAACTCAGGGAAGAATTAAGCACATACCTCTCTCCTTTTGAAATAGCAGAGTTGTCTTTTTAAAATATATATGTAATGAAAACTTATGTGCTTGCTTAAATCTGGCCCTGAAGAGCTGTTTCCTTCTCCCAAGCTGCCATCTGCCATGTTATCTGATTCAGGGAACATTTTCTAAGAGGTGCAAAGTAATATCTGAGGCCGTGGCGGGCTACTGAAGCTGGGCTGAGCTCTCCAGAACAGAGACCAAGTGACAGCAGAGGCTGAGGCCAGCCAGAGCATCGCTGTCCTCCACCTCCCTCCCCTGGCACGCACAGACCTCAGGCTGGGATGGCGGTGCTCCAAGCCAGAGCAACAAAAAATAAAGAGAGATGAATATTTTTTTTTTTTTACAATAGCTGCAGATTTTCCTAATTCCGTGTCCTCTGGACCACCTTGATGATGCTGTGAGCCTCTGTTGAGCCCTGGCTAAAGCAAGCACGTTTCATCACCCAGAGAAGCTCAAGCTGTCTCACACGTGGGAGCAAGCAGACCTTTCTCGACCACTAATGAGCAAGTAATTCACTTTCAACTACAAATAGACAGTCTTGTGTAAACTCACGGGATAATCCTGCACTGTACACGAGCCAAAAGCAATAAATGCTCTGCACCATGTCTTGACAATAAAGCTAATGCACATGGTTTGCTTCATCAGAGAGCACAGAGCCTTATTAGCTCAAGCATCCTTCAGCAGAAGCCTGAAAGAGCCGGATCAGGCTCTATAAAAGCCCTGGCACCACATCTGTTAAAGGATGTGGCAGTTTTCCTGCTTCCTGGAGCAATTTCCCTCTTTGCAAGGCCACGCTCTGTGACACTGTGGGAGGAACCGGTGTTTTCGGCACCCCCCGTCTGTGGAGAGCTTCCACCATGGCGGGACCCTCCCCATCCCACAGCAAATGTATTTCAAGCATGAAGTCAACGACTCTTTTCAGTGGTTGCCAGTGAGAGGACGAGGGGCAACGAGCTCAAGATGGAACATGGGAAGTTCCACTCGAATCTGAGGAGAAACTGCTTCACAGTGAGGGTGGCAGAGCCCTGGAAGAGGCTGTCCAGGGAGGGCATGGAGTCCCCTTCTCTGGAGATTTTCAAGACCCACCTGGATGCCGTCCTGAGTAACGTGCTCTAACATGCTCTAGGCAATCCTGCTTCAGCGGGGGAGCTGGACTGGATGATCTAGTCCAACTAGAGGGGATCGAGGGCACCCTCAGTCAGGTCACAGATGACACCAAGCTGGGTGGGAGTGTCGACCTGCTGGAAGGTAGAGAGGCTCTGCAGAGAGATCTGGACAGGCTGGATGGATGAGCTGAAACCACCGGGATGAGGTTCAATAAGGCCAAGTGCTGGGTCCTGCACTTGGGTCACACCAACCCCAGGCAGCTCTACAGGCCGGGGCAGAGTGGCTGGAGCTGCCTGGTGGAAAAGGACCTGGGGGTGTTAGTGGACTGTGGGCTAAACAGGAGCCAGCAGTGTGCCCAGGTGGCCAAGAAGGCATCCTGGCCTGGATCAGGAACAGTGTGGGGAGTAGGACCTGAGAGGTGATGGTCCCCCTGTACTGGGCACTGGTGAGACCCCACCTCACGTGCTGTGTCCAGTTTTGGGCCCCCTACCACAACAAAGACATTGAGGGGCTGGAGCGGATCCAGAGAAGGGCAACGAAGCTGATGAGGGGTCTGGAGCACAAGTCTCATGAGGAGAGGCTGAGGGAGCTGGGGGTGTTCAGTCTGAGGAAGAGGAGGCTGAGGGGAGACCTTCTCATGCTTTATAACTACCTGAAGAGCGGGTGTAGAGAGGTGGGGGTTGGTCTCGTCTCCCAGGTCACAGGAGACAGGACAAGGGGCAATGGCTTCAAGTTGTGCCAGGGGAGGTTTAGATTGGAGATTAGGAAACGACTGGGTTCTCAAACCCGGACACTATTCAACAGGCGTCGCAGGAGGGATTATACAGATCATCTCAAGGGCAACATGGGCATTGGCGAGGAAAGAAGCCTCCTCTGTCTGGAATCCCAGGAAGGAAGAGATCCAGGCCCTGTGTGCCCCAGCAGGAATCACCTCCCAGCGCCCTCAGGTTTCGCCATGTCTCTATTACTTGGGGAGAGGAACAGAAGGCTTATCGAAACACTTTTGGGTCTTTTCCAGTGAGAAAATAAGAACCGGTATGTTCACAATAAATGGCTATTTGTACAGAAAGCCACTTATTTGGAGATGAAATCTTTCCAGATTTTAGCAAAAAGCCCATTTTCCCGGATTCCATCTGCATTTCATGGTTTCCACTCTCTCACCCTTTTTACTGTCATTTTCCCCACTGAGAAAAATGGAGGGAGAAAAACAGCACAAAGACGACGTTCTGCCCAGATTTAAAATAACTGTTCACTGAGAAAAGCACTCGTTTTTTTGAAGGGAAAAAAAATTTTCAGACAATTCTCCGGGAGGAAAGACAGGGCTATTTGCAGAAGGTCAAATACTGCTGGTGCAACCAGAGTCAGTGTCTTCACCAGTTTTATTGCTGGCTTTGTGATTGCTTCACCTTAGCCAGTTTGGGTTCAAACCCAGACAATTTTAAACTCTGGGTTTGTCTCCTTTCTAAGCAAGGACAGCTTTGAGAGCTGGAGGTCTGAACCATGCTGGGAGATCCCACAAAGCTGGAAGCCAGGGTGGCGGGTGGGAGAGGAATGAGCTGTGAGTTCCAGACCTTGTAGCACCCACCACATCGCTGATGTGCAGACCCTCTTCCTGCACAGATAAGGACCTTGTGGTACCAACATTTTGGCTGCCTTCCGTATCGGAACCATACAAACCTCCAGAAACTGGGCTCTCCATCTCATCCTGCTCCGTGGCACCATGGCTCAGCGTTGTCCTCCCCGCTGCGGGCGCCGGTGGTGGGAGGAGAGGTGATGAGCAGCACGACGGGGGAGCAATCAGGAGGAAAGCATCGCACCAGACAGCAATCTGGAGGCTGTAAAAATGAATAGTTTGTGTTTCACTGATTTTGATGCGGTCGTATCATCTGTAAATTATATACCCAGCCATTTTTCCAGTTAGCCATTATTCTGTCAGGCGATTGGCTGCCAATTCCAGCCCCCCTAACCATATGCACGGCTGTAAACCTTGAAAGCAGCTGTCTCCAAAGCAAGCCATTTTGGGAAGAATAGGGAAACAAATTACATAAAAGCAGATTAACTTCTCTTTAACTTCCTTCAAAATATTTCTTCCCCACAGCCTCTGTAATCCCATTTTTTAAGGGAATTTGGTCTCTTTATTTGTTATACTTATCAGTGTGACTTGAATTTAAACCTTTAGACTTCATGTTTCTGCCCATGGAGCTGTTGCAATTATAATCCTCAGCCTTTTCAGTGTGGGGACAGCTCTTTGAGCAGTTTTCAGCCTGTTGCACTGATACTTCCCACAGGGCAAAGATGGCCAATGCATGCTCGGTGCAGCTCCTTGGTGGGCAGCAGCAATATTCTGTCAGTCTTGGGGATTTTATCATTTTCTCTTTTAATCGTGGTCCACTTGGATTCATAAACTCCTTTCAGGGAGTTGGAGAGAGTAAGGTCTTCCCTCAGCCTCTTTTTCTCCAGGCTGAACACCCCCAGCTCCTTCAGCCTCTCCTCACAAGACTTGTGCCCCAGACCCCTCACCAGCTCCGTTGCCCTTCTCTGGAAAGGTTCCAGCACCTCAATGTCCCTCCTGTCATGAGGGACCCAAAACTGGACACATCACTCAAGGTGGCGCCTGACCAGTGCCCAGTACAGGGGGGATGGTTACTGCCCCAGTCCTGCTGGCCACACTATTCCTATATGTCCTATTCTACACTATACAGGCCAGGATGTTACTGACCTTCTTGGCCACCTGGGCACACTGCTGGCTCATGTTCAGCCAACAGTCAACCAATAACCCAGGTCCTTCTCCCCAGGTCGCTCTCCAGCCGCTCTTCCCCAAGTCTGTGGTGTTCATGGGGTTGTCGTGACCTACGTGCAGGGCCAGCATCTCCAGATCCCTCTGTAGAGCCTTCCTACCCGCCAGCAGATCAACGTTCCCACCCAACTTGGTGTCCTCTGCAGCAATCCCCTCATCCAGGTCCTTGATAAGGACCAGGAACTGTTCCCAATATCAGAACTGTTCCCAATAGAGAAGGTGGACCAACCCCGGTGTGGGACCACAGGAGGGTGAAGAGCACACAGAACCCTACATAAAATCAGGGTGCAGCATGAGAAGGTGCAGGTTCTGGGGACACACTGCTGAGGTCTCAGTTATGAGCTGGAGCATGAGGAGAATAGTGGAGGAGATGGTGTTAGGGTCATGGTTTACAGAGATGGAGGGCACTCAGAGGTTGGCACAAGGGCTGTTCATAGTTAGTGGACAAGGTTTACTTATTCTGCCCTCTGTAAAGGCCCTCTCTCCTTTCCTTACCTAGAGAAAGACCTTGGGGCTTGTAGGAGATGGTCTACTGACCTGGCCATGTGCTTCCTGGGACCAGGGGCAGCCAGGACTGCTGTTCCACTGCTGAAATCCCATTGGGAAGGGCTCTGCACAGAGGAGGAGCCTTGAGGAAGGAGCCGGGCGACGGCCCCGTCTCACTCTGCCGGGCTCAACACCCCAGGAAAATCGTGTGCGACGTGGGAGGAGAGGATGACTGGTCCCTTCAGAGAGAGCAAGAGATCAGGGAATTAATAACTGAATGAGCTCCCTGTGCCCTCTGCAATTAAAGGGAACTTGAAAGAGTTTCAATTTGGTGATATTAATTTCCCCTCATCCTCCTCCCTCCTCCTGCTGCAGTCCAGAAGAATCCTTTTCAACTGCTTATTGACTGCGTGATGAAAGGCTGAGCTGAAGAGACCCTAAGAAAAGGAAAGTTTGCAAAGTTTTCAGCCCTTTCATCAGTTCTTTAAACAATGTTCAGAAGAACATGAGAGAAAGACTACGTTTGAGAGAAACAGTGTAATTAAAGCTGCGTGAGTGGGCTTTGCTGTCCGAATGTGACTCGAATTCTCGCAGCCCTACGTCGTGTGAAGATTTAGTTTGCAATTTTGTCACAAACAAGGCTGTTAAGAAACACATTTATACTTACCCAGCTATTGCCTTTATTTGCTAAGGAACAAAATTGCTCTGGTACAGCAGCTAGGTAGGAAACATTATTAGAGTTTAAAAGCAGCATATTAGAGTTTAAAAATAAATGCATGTGCAGAGAACATATATGGCATGAGCCCAGGGATTTTGGGGAACGTGGGACCATACAGTGTGCCAAGCACCTCTGAAATAAAGCCTCAGCACAGGGCACCCCCCACCTGCACGGGCAGCACCATGAGTTCTTAACTCATCTGAAGAGCCTGTGCCTGTCTAAAAGCCCACAGGAATATTTTTTAACGCGTCCATCTTTCTTCTACCAAAATTTCCATCTTTCTCAAGATCCCACCTGAAAATTTCTGTCCCGTGTTTCTTTTCTTGTAATTCCTTACACAGTCTTGTCCCATAGCTGGAAGGCAACTGAGTCTTGCTAACTCATAAGATGGCCATGTAGATGATGGGGGCAACCAAGGGATGGGTTTCTACAGCAACATAACTGGTGTAAAATGCCCTTGTCTAGGTCTACTCACACAACACCAACAAGCCAACAGGAATTGCTGCCAGATTTTCATGAAAATCTGGAAAAAGAAATCCTCAAAAATATCCCAAGCCTATCACGTTTCCTGGGCACAGCTTGTCCACAGGAAAGATCAAAGACTTCAAACAACTCCACTTCATTGGCACAGACTGATCAAAGCCCAGCCAGCCCCAAGGCAGTGACGGAGACCAGTCCCTGATCAAAAGCAAGTGGGCAAACGCCTGTGGTTTCCCAGTAACCTCTTGTCAGATCTCCATTGGGCCACAGCTTTGTTGTCACGGCAAGAGACGAAAGCCTGACACGGGACTACTCATTCCTGGACGTGATGAAGGAGGAGGAGGCTCCTTGGCTTCTTATGGAGCTCAGCGCTTGGGAACAGCTCCTGGCCTCTCACAATTACAATGAGAAAGGGAAACCTCCAGAGTCACAGACAGTCGCATCTCCCTGGTGTGAAGACACCAAGTGCAAGTCCCTGGGGTGAGGCTCCCGGCTGGCCACGAGCTGGCAGTCCGTGCCAACAGTGACCATCTGGCCTGACTTTTGGACCTGCTGGAGATGGCTTCTCTAAGTATTAATTTTTGTTGAATAAAGCTTTTCTGACATATCTCCTGGAGTCTGTTGGCCCACTGATACAGCTCCGTGCTGAAGGCACCTGACATGTGGCTGCTGTCCCCAAATGTGGCAGCAGCCACAAGAAGGGTGCATGGTCAAGGAGCAGGAGCTGAAAGGATGATTAAGATCTGTGGGGCAGGACCAAATGGAGCAGGCCATCAAATTAGAAAGCCGTCCTAATTATTTCAGCAATCAAAAGCAAGGACTCACCTTTCAGGCAGCCAACTAGTTCCATCACAGACATCTTCTGTGTATAATTTCTTGTCTTCTCCTACAAGAAAGACAACGTGGGGGATCCCAGTCCTGGCCATCTGGCATTAGTATGAAAAATACAGTGAGAGACATACAGTTGTCTGAGTAACTCACCTCTAGAAGATAAATTCACACGTTCTCATGATGTTAGATTTGGGGTTTCTTTCACTAGGCTTTATTCACCCTGAATGCCATCATGCAGCAACATGAAGGATACCCATGCGATCAGGCCCAGGTGGCCAAGAAGGCCAACAGCATCCTGGCCTGGATCAGGAACAGTGCGGTGAGTAGGTCCTGAGAGGTGATGGTCCCCCTGTACTCGGCACTGGTGAGACCCCACCTCGACTACTGTGTCCAGTTTTGGGCCCCCTACCACAAGAAAGACATTGAGGTGCTGGAGCGGGTCCAGAGAAGGGCAATGGAGCTGGTGAGGGGTCTGGAGCACAAGTCTCGTGAGGAGAGGCTGAGGGAGCTGGGGGTGTTCAGCCTGGAGAAAAGGAGGCTGAGGGGAGACCTTCTTGCTCTCTCCAACTCCCTGAAAGGAGGATGTAGAGAGGTGGGGGTCAGTCTCTTCTCCCAAGTCCCAGGTGACAGGACTAGAGGAAATGGCCTCAAGTTACTCCAGGGGAGGTTCAGGCTGGATATTAGGACAAAAATTTTCACTGAAAGGGTTATCAGACATTGTATTGGGCTGCCCAGGGTGGTTGTTGAGGCCCCATCCCTGAAGGTATTCAAATGATGGGTTGATGTGTTGCTGGGAAACATGGTTTAGTGATGGTGTTGCATTTTGGTTTTTGTGTGTGTGTTTATTTTTGTCAGAGTTAGGTTGATAGTTGGACAAGAGGATCTTGAAGGCTCCTTCCAACCTAGAAGATTCTATGATTTATGACTACAACTCAAGGAGATGTGTCCATTTACAACCCTGACTTCAATCAGTCTTACTTCAGTTGCCTTATTAAAACTGTGGTTCCTAGAGAGTAATTTTTACCCAAAGTTAAGAATTTTATAAATTGGAGTCACAGGTGATGTATCTGCCCACTGTTCCCACGTTCTCCTGAAGGCTGCCCTGAGCACCTGCCCTTGGTGGGACTCGAAGCACTGAAAGCTGATGGTGTAAGTTCCCCACACAGCTCACGGGCTGACCATCAGAGACAAGACAGAACTTGCCTCTGTGATTGGCAGCACTACATTTGTGCACTAGTGGCTTCCTTAGCATTACAAATTTAACCCAGATGTGGTGTAATCACCCCACATTTTGCAGAGATCAAGCCACAGCTGTCCTGAAACCTGAGCGACGTACCGAGGTCAGCCTGAGATCCCTGACATGTCAGGCACGGTGCTCTCCTTGGCGCCTCCAGTTGTCTCCTCTACGTAAGAATACTCTTGCATTTGTCTCAGAAGGGCTGAGAAATGACAATAAGCTCCCATCCAGGTTTGCTCCTCCTCCTCCTGCACCAACCTGCTCCGTAAATTGCCTCAGAGGCAGCTGCTGAGAGCCTGAAGAGCACCCGAGCACGGGAGCAGTCTCCTAGCAATAAGGAAGATGTAAAAACCCTCAAAATAGCTCCTCCTTCCATTCCTTTCCAGTGACTCACCCTCTACAACATGAGAGGGTTTTTTTGGGGGGGGGGGTTGGGTTTTTTGGTTGGTTTTTTTGTTTGTTTGTTTTGGGCTTTTTTTCGCTTCACTTTCTTGCAGCAAAACCCCTCGCGCTGCGTGTGTCGGGTGAAATGAGGCGAGGAAAAGGGCGCACGCACTGCCTTCCTCTCCAAACACAGGAGCCTCCCAGGTGTCCCCCACAACCTGAATGCACCTCACGTTTCCTTCCTGACACTTTTACTCACGTTTCCTGCTGAGGAGCAGCCCTAAGCGCTGCGACGAGCTGCAGTGAGGAGGCATTTTGCACAGCCCGGGCAGGCAAAACCCACCTCCTCTCTGCCTGTTCCCTCCTACCAAAGCTTCGTGGGAACCCTGCAAAACAGAAGGTAAAACCAGCTGTCCATGTGCCTCCTGTGTGTGGAAGCTGGGAACAACCATGATCCCAGCAACGGAGGGATACGGCTCCCAAACTGGTGCGAGGGAAGAATCACGCTGTCTGGCCTGACAGGGTTTTCAGAAGCAGTGATAAGTCAAAAAAGAGCAGGTTTCCCACGGTGCTGTCAGATTGACACCATCTCACAGCCGACCTGGAACTGCCCAAGAAGGAAACCATTATTTAAAAACCAAACAGACATGGCTGAATGGGCAAATTTGCCTTCAATCCCAGGAGAAGTACCTAGACATGTTTCTGAAACCCCCCATAATTTTCTTATCTTTTTTCTTTTTCTCCTGAATAATTCTCACCCTCTAGTTCTGATTGAAAAAAAAATACCTAAAAATAGTTCCAGAGAAGAACTCCCATGAATTATGCAATGGACATATGCTCTCACAGCAAATCTTGATGCTTACTTTATCTGATGTCACGCAGAAGATTGAAGCTGGGGACTGGGCTGGGAATGATCCCAGAGATGCAGGAGGATTCTAGGTCACATCACTTCATCTCTGATCAGGCGTGGGAGCACCTGGGAGAGCAGATGGCTGACAATGTAGCTACCACTGGTGGTTTTAATTTTCCTGGATTAAGAAGCAAGTACCAGGCAAGTAGTTTGATTTGCTGAAGACACAGTGGCAACCTTGGCAGAGGAAACCCTTCCGCAGCTCTCCTGACAAACCACCTTCTCACACGGTTTCTGGTGGGACTGCAAATCCACAGGCAACTCATTCAACCAGTCACTTTCCAGTTACTGCCGCTTCAATCACATACTGCTAAGAAATACCCTGCCAAAAAAAAAAAAAAAAAAAAAGAGAGAATTTAAAAATCTAGCTTCTAGCTTCTAACCATACAAAGTGCATCGCGCTTTCTCCCACTGTGACTGTAAACCAGGGGAGATCAAAAAATCTTTCATGGGTTTTGTAATTCTTTGTGACTGCCTCTCCTCAGCAGCCTTTGGATCTGTGGGCTACAAACCCAGGCTGTTCCCAGAGCATCCTTCCTCTGTCATGGC
This sequence comes from Scolopax mira, assembly GCA_004320125.1. Taxonomy (NCBI): domain Eukaryota; kingdom Metazoa; phylum Chordata; class Aves; order Charadriiformes; family Scolopacidae; genus Scolopax; species Scolopax mira. Next base: position 59,231 of record BJBW01001374.1, read on the forward strand.
CCGACTCGGAGGAAGTACCACAGACCATCACCTTCCCTCTGCTCGTCCTCTCCCAGGTGAGCTGGCTCCCAGCCATCAAATTAGCTGCTCTCTCCAACACCCTGGTCAAAAACCCAGCTGGAATGAGCTGGGGCTGCTCGTGAAAGTCACAGCCAGCAACACCAAGCCTTAAGAAACTCTTAATTTTAATGACAACCTCTCACTAGAAGCTTTTGGGGGCTGAACTTTGGGAAATCTTATCCTGAACAGTAAATAAAGAAGTATTGTCCTGGAAAAAAGAATTGCTACTCTTAACATACTATAATTTCATCCTGCAAGTAATTAATCAGCCAGTAGTGAAAAAAAAGCACTGTTTGAGGGATGGATACAAGGAGGTAAATTTATTCCTGGTATTACTCCATTGCCTTCCGTGGAACTACATTAGGAGAGGATTTAGTCCAGTGTGGGTGTCTCACTACAGCTTCATCCCTAAACCACACAGACAGATGTGAAGATTACCACGGCAGTTCCCAGATTTAGGATTCATAAATGAATTTCTTGTTTCTCTAGAAAAAGGGCATAGCAGGATTACGTGGAGAAAATTACACATTCTTATACTCAATTTTAGTTAGGAGCAGCTTCAAGATAAAATGAACCAGTCGCAGCAAATGTATTATAATAAAAGAACACCGGTACTAAAAAAAAAGGGAATTACTCTCCTACTATGTTCACACCTATCAAATTTAGAGGAAAGAAAAAAACCTGCAGTACCCCTGTGTGTATTATCAGGACAGTCAATGAGACATGAAACAAGGACGAACTCCATTTGCCTGGGCAAAAAGCCCAGTTTGGAAGTAATTGCTGTAGTGGTGTAGCAGCTGCAGATATAGCCAGATCAAATCCAAAGATCAAATGCTTATTTCATTTTGATAAAAGTCATTAAACCACAAATCAACTTACTCTGGAGTACAGTCAGGAAATAACTCTGTATATACCATCTGCACATAACTCTCCCCTAATAAATTAAAGCAGCGACAGCAGCTTTCTTATTTGAAATCCCCAAACTTATATTTCATTAAGTATCAACATTTCTCATTTAGATTTTATTGAGCAGATAAGCCACCGCACCGTGTTTAAAATCAGACCAGGGGATTTCTGAGCTGAGGGGGTGCTGCTGGGACCGTCCGCCTCGACTGACGGCTCAGGACCAGGGTTTCGAAACCCCTCTCCCTTTGAGTCTCGTGATGACAGAGGAAGGAATGGCATTGAGGGCTCCCATGTGAAATTCAGGGAGCACCAAGGAAGCTGTAGAAGCGTGGACTTCTTCAAAGATAGTCAAAATATAAGCAAGAGCACAAGAAAAAAATATTGTAGAAGGTAGCAATTGCACGGGAGCAATTTAATTATTGAAGTGCACTTTCTTCAATGCATTACCTTGGCAATTTAATCAACCTTTGGAGAGCTTTTGGCCATTCCTTACTGGGCTGCTTCGGTGAGCACAGCCTCTGCCTGCAGGCTTGGTACAACACCAGCTGAACCCCTCGGAGCCTCCCTGGGGCTGGGAGGGAGGATTTCACAGCGGTGGGAAGCTTCCTCCTTCTCTCTGCTCCGATCTGAACATCACAGAAAACTTCATTAATTGCATCATCCTGAGGCAGACCACGATGCTATTGTGCACCACGGCTCCTCAAGGCGCTGAGGCAGGTTGTGCTGTAGAGCCAAAGTTTATACCCTTCCTTTACTTATTAAGGAAGAAGAATTTAGGACTATTTCATTAGACTCAAATTATTACAGTCCGACCCTTTTGGAATAGCATTTTATCCTCCTTTTTAGACCATCAGAACTTTAGCAGACAATTTTGCAGTGCCACGATCTCTGCAGTTGTGCAGAATCTGGCCCCATCATCTATAGCTACAAAACAAATGTCAGCTTTCCTGCTGTGATTATAGCAATCAATCTCAAACCCTCACTGCCTATTAACGTAATAGATTGTTCTGGATGTCTGGACCTGCAATTCTAATACCACTAATGCTCATCAAAACTTTGAGAGATCAAAGATCAAAACTTCACCTTAATAAATGAATCAATTTTTGAGACTAGGAATCAGTTTGTTGATTTACTCCTAATGCACCTCCCACAAAAGGTAATTTCATTACCTGTGCCCTTCAGAAAATCTCTGCATTACTGACGGGCAGATTGAGAGCTAAGAAGATCATTATTAAATTCACGATTAACAAGAAGTTATCAAGACAGTGTTAGCCAAACTGACGGACAGATTATGAAATTTTCACCATGATTGTTTTTTTTCATGGTAATTCTCTTTTGTATTTACCTGCTAAGGAGAGAAGGACTCACCTATTACTCCTACACTGAGTTCCTGGAATGGTGTCCCGTCCTCTGCAGAGGACACCTCTCCACAGAAGAGATTCTTTTGGGTTGAGGAAACTCATACTCATTTTCGGCCGTCCTCTGCTGTCCCACGTATTTTCTTTTAGCCAGTCTCCCTTCCACCTGCAGTAATTAGTTGATTGGAAGTTTTTGTCATATAAGTGGGAATTACTTTTAATCCTCAAATTATTAGAATCCTGGAATGATTTCTGAAGATAAAAAGAAAAGTTTTAAGTGAGTTTTGAAATATTCTTCTGAAAACTAATATAATAGCATAACTATTGGATTTTTTAATAAAAGCAATATCAATTTGGATTAATATAATTATATGAATGGATTCTCTGTCAATGCAGAGCCTCAAGTTGTTCTTACTTCAAGCCAAACTTTTCAAATATTAAGCAGGAAGAAGGGGAGTTAGTCTACAACGCACAGTTCTCAGGAGACCGAGGCAAAGTCAGTCTACCAAAGGTGATGATATTAATAATGACATTTATGCTGCAGGAATTTAATTAGTCTGAAAAAGAATTTGTAGTAAAGATGTCACAATAACTCAAGACAAAATGAAAATCAGTCCAAAGGCATTCAGTCCTTAATTAGTTTGGGAGTAGTAGATTAAAGATAAACTCAGAAAAATTGGTGGAGTGACTGGCTATTAGGGACCTCTAGAATGTATAATGTCACGTTAGATTTTTCACTTTTTGGTGCTTTTAGAAAAGACCAAGTGCAAAGTATTGTAAAAAAATACAGGAGCCAATTTTTACTTTTTTTCATTCTTCAAAAGATCAAATGTTTTTGCTTTTAATAAAACCAATGACAGTCACAAGCCTTGGTTGTTGACACTGATTTTTTTCCTGAGCACGATGAAACAATAAGCTGCATGACACCTTGGTTATATATGGAGAATGGCAACTCTGCACAGACAACACCCAATTTAAGTGTACTGCCTTTTGAAAGACGAGGGGAAAAAAGGTGTTTCTGATCATCCACAATAAGTTACTTTCTCAGTGTTGGCTTGTTCTGTGAAAAACACATGAAAGGAATAATGAAGCAGAATGTTCAAAAAAGAACCAGGAAGGTTTTCAAGCTCCGTTGATTGATCTGTATGTGTTCATATTTAGGTAAGAAGAAAAGGTATCTAATGCAAAACATCTTGCAGCCACCAGTAAACGCATTTTATGTTCTTATTAAAGGAACAGACCTGAAGGAGGAGATAAGTTCAGCCCAACCAAAATCTTGTGAAGCTGCCACCTCTGACCAGGAGGTTTTAAGTCCAACATCTCCAGGAGCCTTTGCCATGAATTCCCTCCTGACTTAGGTACCAAAGCGAGTCAGGTAAGTGGCCCGTCCTTCATCTTCCAGGAGTATTCATTTAAAACAAAGAGCAGAGAAAAAAATCCACAGACAAGACAGTAATGTACTGTCTGCCTGGCTTGGCAAAGGGACCTTAACCCCAACTCCCATGGGACCACTTTGACGACGTGTTCGGATTTCACACAATCCTTTTTTTTTTTGTTTTATCTCAGGTGGAATAGACTCAGCAAACTAGGGAAATTCAAAGTTAGGAAGAGAACACATTTAGTAGAAAAATCTAGCAGTACATAGATTGTAAACAATAGCAGAGGCTATTTTAAGAATGTTATTCAATTATACTCCTGCTTTAAATGATTTCTGCATAAAACCCTACCTGACACAAGAACAGAGTGAAGAAAGCAGAACAGAAGCTCTCCCTAATTTGCATTCAAAGTGGTTAATTTGCTGGGTTGACTAATGGATTGCTTTTTATCGTAGACTTCACGCAACCACATCAATACTTACCTCTCATCTAAAGGAATCCCCACGAGCTGTGCTAGATTCCTATCTGCACCCTGCAGCCCCGTCAACATCTACGGTGCCTCGTTAGCATCCACACACTGTATTTTTAAATGAAAGCAAAGCTGCACTTGCTTAGCAGTAAACGTATGGTCCTAAAGTGCCCATCTTCAAAAAATTCCTCTCTCTCTTTGCCCTTACTCAAGGACAGAAACCTTCCCCCCCCCCCTCGTTAGGACAGCTTAAAATGCTGTTCTCAGCCTTTCGGTGCTGGGTGCATATGGTGCTCCCCACGGGCTCTGTGTGCAGGTGCTGCAGCAGACTGCTCCTCTACTGCTGACTCGGGCTGTGATTCACTCTCTCTGCTCCTCTCCTTGGCTCCAGTCGTGCTGTTATCTTCTCTGCTGGGTTCTTAAACCAAAGGATGAATAGCATCCGGAAAAAAAAAAAAAAAATTAATAAAAAACAAAAGGCGGTGTTAAATCAGTTTGGCTTTTCTTTTGACCTTCCATAAGGTCAAAATAGGTTGAAGGTTTTTTCACCTCTATCTAAACATTTTTCATCATGGGAAAGGAGTGAGTTCCATATATCAACAGTATGAAGAGTCTACTGCTGTGAATTTTGGAGTGCAACTCCCCCAGGCAGTAAGGAGAGGGATTTTGCCTCAGCAGCACAAACAAGACAGATTACAGTTTCCTCAAGCCCCACTTTGCTTGGGTTTCTTTGTCAGAATCAAGAGAGATTCCTGAGTGAGGAGCTAAAGCAAAGCATCAGTGGGAAGGTAACCTGGTCAGCATTTACACCCACCTCCTCCATGGCTTCTCAGCAGCCTGGTGACACTGCTCCAACAGCGGCACAAGGCGCCTCGGTGGTCCAGGAGGCTTAGAAGGATGGAGAAAAGACAGTTCTTAAGAGGGCAGCCATGGCAGATGGCAGAGAAGAAACACAGAGTGGTTGGTGCAGGATGACTAGCTGTCAGTTGGCATTTCTGGAAAACACAACTGAATTGCCATGCAATGCACCCCTCATCCTTTGTCTTCCACCCAGCACGGAGAATCCCTCTTTGAAACCTTCAGGGGACTAGAAGGACAAAAATAAAGGTGCCAGAGCAGCAAGGCACACCGGGCAGCTTCTGGAGAGGGAACTTGGCTTGTGCTGGGCTGGGCAATGGTGTGGCCGGACCCGCTGGCCCCTTCCCCAGCTGGTTTAAAGGAAGCTCAGACCCCTCTCCCCTGCCCCACCACCTCCACACACATCGCTCAGCCAGCACCGAGCACAGCTCTGAGAGCCCAGCACGCTCAAATCTTGCACTTTTAATGTCAAGGTCCGAGTCAGGGCAGAGAGTTTAGAGTTTACTCTCTTTAACATCTTCTGTAAAATTAATTACTGGTCATTTGACAAAATAAATTGACCTTATAATGAGGTTTCTAAAAATGCAAGTGGTGTAACTCTAAATTACTTTCTGTACACGGTACCAACTTCTTTCCTGCCTTACACCTCTCCTGATGTTGTACTCAGCCAATATAAGGCAGGGAAGAATTTAACCTCTAATATATAAGCGAGATGCACTTATTTCCCTAGAGAACTGACCTGATCTAGAGCACTGGCTATTTATAAAACATTCAAAAATAAATCACGAGGCAAAAGGGTAGGAAGGCTGTTAAGAAAGGCTATATTTGTTGATAGAACTAGAACAAGTAATACAGCTGTGGATTCCCATATAAAGTTACCTTTACAGTATGCTGCAGATTTTAAATTGTTATTAAAACCAGGCATTACTCACAACTAAGGCAACTGCCCAGGATGGGCACAGCAATGCCACACGATCAGAGCTCGATGGTCATCTGTCCAACCTTGAACAATTTCTTCCTTCTTTGGGCTCCAGGATTTGAGGAGCATTGCTCAGGACTAGTTCTCTCTTGGATGAGGTGGCCTCACCTGCACTGCACACTCACTGGGACCTGTGGTGATCCTACAGGAGATAACCAACATTGGTCTTGAGATAACACCAGGGGGGTTCCACACTCACCAGAGCTGCGAGAAAGCATGTCAATGAGAACAGACATTGCATCTGTGACAAACAGCCCTGGAGAGCTTCCTCTTGGAGGAAACTGGCTCACTTCAAAACAACATCAAACATGGACAGTCAGATGGTGAAGACTGGGAGCAAACAACAGAGTTGAAGTTGTTTGGCAACACAGATGGGCTCTGAGTCATTTCTTGGAGCTGGTCTTCAAACACAGTGTGACAGTCAGAGCTGCAGTCAGGCTTTGGAAGGGCTTTGCAAGGAGCAGACAGTGGATAAATGTGCCAAATGCCCTCTTTACCTTCTAACTGTCCTGTTTTTCCACTGTTTAGTCTGGCCTCTTGCTGTCAGCCGACCACGTGGCATGACATTGCACCTCCAGACACAATGGTGATTTGGGTGGGCTGAGGGCAACAGAGAGGTTTTATTCAAAAAAATCTAGGAGAGTTGAAAAAAGCTCAGTTTAAGCTGACTCTAGTGGATAATCTTTGTGAATAACATCTGCATTGGCCAGATTAGAAATTTCCAACCATTAATTCTCATGAATACAGATTTCCAAGGGTTCCTCACAAGCCCAGAGCATCATTTGCTAAAGAAACCACTTTTCACCCTGCCAGACTGAAAGGAGGCAATGGCAAAAGGCAGTCACAGGCAGTATCTGTGTTTGCCCATGGTGATGCCCATCTCAGCACCTTGGTAGGTGCATGAATTGGGGGGGACACACTCACAGGGACTCCCGCAGCCAGAAGGGAAGAGATGGCATTTCCAAAGGAGCTAAAATTCTTTCATTCTTTCATTGTTTTCCTGGACAGCTACAAACGTTTGTCCCTTTTCATGTCCCCTGCAAACTCCTATCAGCAGAGCAAACCATCCAAGAATGACACTTCAGCAGAGAGACAGCTTACCTGCACCAGCACAGAGAGACACAAAGTCTCTGCACCAACTCCTTATGATGAAATATTGATAGAAAATACTGCAACACGAGAAGTTTAAAATCACTCAGTCCTTTATATGCAAATCTTTTTTGTTCAATTGTAGCCTAGCGGTACCAGATCAGTTTTCTAACTTACATATGAATAAAACTGACTATTCAAAAAAAGCAAATATATCTTCTGAGAAATTTCAAGAGAAATTATTTTTTACTTTGCATTTTTAAAAATTTTTTCACATTTGTCATTTTCAGCAGTACATTGTGAAACAAAGGGTACAGGATTTTTTATTTATTTATTCTGAACATTATAACTTTTCAATCCTCTGTTCTTTTTCCTGTGGCATAAAAGGAAAAGGAAATAAAATAAATTGGAAGAAGAATTTTCTTGCACCACAGTTACCCAAAACCCTGAGTGATGTTTTTCTAACAGGAAAAGCTGAAGAAATCAAAAGGCTTTTATGAGGAATATTCATTGAAACAATATGCTGACAAAACAGGAGTTCAGTCAGAACTTTTCACTTGGTCTGCTCAGCTACCTACACATACGGTCAAAACTTGTTTCTAGAGTACCAGCAGGCCAGAGGGTCCTGTCTCACCTGTTTTTTCCAAAATAAACTCTACATGTCCCTTGATGTCCTTGCTTTATGGGGCTACATACCTCTCTGCTTCTCTTAGATGTGCCCAATTGACTTGTGTACCCTCACTGCAGGGTCATGGTGGAGCTCCAGCCATCTACCCACCCCCCAGCCTTCAGGGCCTTCGTGGCTGCAGGACAATGGGCATGACCATGATGCTGCACTTCCTACCTCAACCTCCACAGAACCACAAGAAGTCCTTCTGTGACCAGAAATCCCATTTGTACCCAAATCAGGTGTCCCCAAGTCAAGGCCCCTGTCCTGGACACCATTGCTGCGGGAGATTGGGAGTTCCAAACACCTTGTTGATGCACATGTTTTGCTCCACTACTCAGCATCTACTGGTTTGATAAATTTTGAACCTATTTCATGCTGTAGCTATATAATGACCACGGTGAAAAAAACCCAAGTGGCATCCCAGGAGGCATCTAATTATTTGGTATCTAATTAATGCCACAATTTATTTGTTGACCTTCCTGTCAAACTATGCAGAGTTCTAATTAATTGATAAAAAGCTGGAACTACCAAGGGAGTGCTGAAGTTTTGGTTGGTCAAATTTGACACAGAAGTGGTACATACCTTGAACTCTGGCACACAGTGTAGAGTTCGGTGACACAGATTGAGAGGAACCAGATCACAAAATGCTGCAAAGATGAACTTGGCAAGATTATGTGAGTAAAATATCATTGCCTGAAGCCATGCCACCTTGCTGGGATAACATCCAATCTCTCCTGTCAAGCTACATAAAGCAGGGTAATGAGTGAGGAGCACCTCGATGGCCCAGGAAGGGGCACTCATTAGTCAGCATGTAGCACGCTGTCATCTTGGTCAGAGGCACACTGATTTCTAGCCAGGAAGGGACAACTTGCCTTTGCACGAGTGCCTTTTGGATGAGTGGCAAAACCCAAAGGACAGCTAAAATAATTACTGATCCTGTTGTGGAAGTTTCTCACACGTACGTTTTCATGGTGTGAATACAGCTCAGAGATTCGAGAGCCCTTTAGGGCTCTTCAGGAATAAATGAAACTTTATACCATCCTCCAAGGTGTTTCAAGAGAAAAGAAGCTCTGTGTGTGTTGCAGATGCACCGTGCAAGGAAAGAAAGGGTGGCCAAAGTGGAAGACATCTTCTCCTACAGAATATACTCACTCCTTCCCTTGAGCTCTCTCTTTCTCAATTGCACCTTTTATTGACAGATGCAAAGCAAGACTAATGAACTATTGATAACCCTGGCACAAAGGATTATTAGACAAAGCAATTTTATTTTGTGGGCATTGATTTATATGTCACAACTGCGGTACAAATGAAAATGGGAGTTTAGATAGATGAACTTGAATGCTAAACAGGTGGTCATCCTGTTTATTCCTAATTCCTGGCCTAATTGCACATTTACATGTACCTCTGTATATTCTCTATATACTTAGAGGTGTGCTTGCATCTAGATTTTCTAGATTATTAATGGTATTTGGAGAGAAACCTAAAGCAATTCAAACATTAAAACAGGGATGCTGTTTTGAAAGGGCACAAATCTTGACATCATACTGAGTAGTTTTAATTTGATTTCCAAACACACCAAAAAAAGAGATGGCCAGACCCAAAGAGAATCCACAAGTAAAAATATGGGAAAAGAAGGGGCTTGTCCTTAAGCAGCCTGTAATAAGGATGAAATTTGCTGGCCCAAGAAAGAGGGCAGGCTGAAACAGGAGGCCGGGTGTTACCGTTTCACTGCAGACACACAACCACTGACCTGTCTCTACCATCAGCCCGTGGCGACATCCAGAAACTCCATCCAGAGCCTCTTGGAGAGCTGGAGCCTGTCCAGAGCCAGCGAAGCTGCTGATTAGCATCTGCGAGGAAATAAACTCTGTCTGATCCTGAGAACCAGGCAGACACGGCATCCGAATTTTAATTCTCATCTTGTGTGGCATTCGTCTGACATTTAATTTGACAGCGACTGCTGCGTTAAGGACTGCCTTCCCAGATGGAATTATGAAAACAGTAGTGAAATTTGTCCTCTTACCTTGGTGAATCCAGGGGGAGATTTCAAAGACTAAGACACAGAGACCTAATTTTGCTGGCTTTCCAACAGCAAATAGGTAGCCAGCACCCATTTTTGTCTTTAAAAGCTTCCTCTAGCTCTCCTGGTGAGTAATCAATCACCTCATAAAAAGAACTGCCACTGGCCTCTCCACCATCATGATTAATACTCAATCCCTCCAGATCACAAGCTCAGATAAAACAATATGAAGGGTATGCACACAAGAAGAGATCTGACGATTCTAAGGCAAAAGCAATCCCCAGGATTTCCCAGAAATGGCTGTTCCACCTGCAGTTTCAGTCTGGAAAATAGTAAAAATAAAACTGCACTTTAATCAACTTTTAGAGGAAAAAGGTTTAGGTTTTTTTTTTTAAGACAAGCCACAGCAACAGCACACTTTTCCTACCTTAGGCTCATGACACTCAAAAGTGTCTCTCCAATACTCTAGGGATTAAATTATTTTCTGAAATCCAATTCATTCCCATCGTTATTACTGGTATGAAGCTGTGTATTTTCTTACTTTCCCCCCTTTTTTTTCCAATGCTAGAAATAGATTAAACTGGCACTTCAGGATGCTGAGCTGCAGTTTCAGCTGAGCTCTGTGGTTTACGAAGATTTATCAAAAATGACAAGATTCAACATCCAGGAGATGTCTCACAGTGCCCAGAAGCTCCAAGAAGATGCAGCAGTTACAATAGTAATCAGAAAGAAATAAGAAGGTGTTAGAAAAAGGAAATCAAAGGCCTGACAGGAATGGGAAGATGCTGTGCTGATCAGCACTGGCCATTAGTGGGCAAGAAAGAGTCACTGCCCGCCTCCTCAAAATGAGGAAACAGGGAAAGCTTCACTGAACCTTCACTTCAGCTCCAAGGGCTGTTAGAAACTTCCTCACAGTTACCTGTCAGAGCCTCCTGTTCCATATCAGCTGCAAAGCGATGAGTGTCTATTTGTGGTCACTTCTTCTCACTTAAACTGTCACTGCAACAGTAAAACATCATATTCTGTTAGTGCGTTCTCTTTTTCACGCACACGCATGTACAGTCAATTATGATGTGTCTGAAAAAGGCTAAGAAAAAAACGGAATAACTGGACAGTAAATACTTATGAAGAGCAAAATCATCTCCTCTGCATAATCAGCCTTCGCTTGGGTAACCCACCCTGCCTAATTCCCTGCCTTCCCCCTGCCTAAGCCAATGCTGACACTGAACCCCCTTGCAGCCAGGCAGCATCATTTCTACTAAAATTAACATTACGCAGGTGGGACGGATGCATTGACAGAGACTGGGTGCCACCAAATGAGGAGCAGGAGCATCCTTTCCCTGCACTGGAGCAGGACCCTGAGCTCTGCTTCTGGAGAACTCCTTCTCGCACAGAAATAAAATATAGAAAACCCACAGCTATTTCCAGTTCTCACCACGAGTGATTCCACAGAGTGACAGGCTGCCTTTTAGCCTCTTCATTCCTACAGGGAAAGTGAAAGGACAAGTTAAGGATTCATACATTGAAAGTTAATTGGAAACACCAAGACGTGGTGCTCTATATTGTCTCTCTGTCAGAGTGATTCTTATTTAGGGGTGTCAGGCTCTTGCACACACGAGGCAGGTGTCTGCATTGTCCCTCCGATGGCTGCACGTTCACCTGCACAGACTGTGCTTTCAGCACTTTAGGGCACCCACATGAGCTTCTCCCCAGCCCAGGGAGCATCGATTGTGTCACACCTCCTGCATCTGCCTCTCATCTAGGTGTGTTTTAGAAAGGCCTCATTCCAAGGTTCTACGCAGGAACAAAGAGAGAAAATTTAAAAAAAAACATTCAGTATCATAATACATAAACTCAGCAACCTCAGGTCGGCTCCGATATTTCCTTAGCTATTTCCCTTGCAGAAACTGAGCTGAAGTAACAGGAGCTGCAGACAAGGGCAGTGAGTACAGCCCCAGCAAGATACGAGAGTACCCGGGTGCTAATAAACAACAACTCCAGTAAACCCCTGAAAGAGACCCCCGTTCCCAAGCAGTAAGCTTGCAGAGCAAAAAGGAATCCGGAAAACAAAGTTCCACAGTAAAGTCCTGCACTGCAAATAGGACTTTGCAGGTCTCCTGATTTCTTTACAGAAGTCAAAGGCAAATTCCTCCATGAAGAAACAACGTGCTGGGCATCCTCCCCTCCCTCCCATGCACCAAGCCCTTCTCCTTTGCAGATGTGGAAATAGCCCTAAGGAGTTAGGCTAATCCAGGTGAGTAAAATGGAAATAACTCCCATAAGACCTTTGGGAAAGCTTAATCCAATCTTCTCTTGTGAACTAGATATTATTCCTCTTTTGCTTGCCTTCAGTCGTGATAAACTGCAGACAAAAGAGATAAGGGACTCACACACCTCACATTTAACCACTCGTAGTAAATACACTTCTTGCTTTTGCTTATCTTACAGCCTGGTATGGATTTCCTTTTAGGAACCTCCTGAATTACAATCAAATTATACTTTCAGGGCCATTGAATTGCATGACTTGCAATACCTTAATGGGTTCTGTTCCGGCTCCTCAGGAAGGACTCGTAATCCCTGTCGTCTTCTATATTTCAGTGAGATTTAGGGATATGCCTCCCTGCTGTGCAGAATAGTGTGCACCTTACAGTTACCAGAGCAAGTTCTGTGCAAACACCGCGTGGGCGAGTGAACCACCTCTTCTAAGAAAAATTTGAATAGCATATGTTTTTTCTTTTGCCTTACGGTGACAGTGCAGGGCTTGAATGGCACAGTAATCCCAAAAACTCTTCCAGACATTTATTCCATTTGATTTAATGGCGCAGAGTCTATGCGCCAGGTGTCGGCTGCTCCGCAAACTGTTTGAAAATAGATGAAAGTATTGATGCTCAGAAAAGGCACAGCGTGTGCCACATCCCTCCGGATACCACTGACAGCATATCTCTTAGATATGCTTTCACCCTGTAATAAAGGAATTGTTGCTTTGTCAGTTATGGGCTACATAGCAAAGAAAATATAGTGTCTGGTCTATAGCTGCACTGAAATCAATTTTTGAATTGTATAAACTTTCAGGTAATTTAAATAAGAGAGAGGGAGAATAGACACAACCTCAAAGTCCTAAAGAAACTTCTCGTCAGGGTTCGTTGCCCTCCCCCGAAATTCTGAAGGTCAGGATGGTGTCCAAGGTAAATGTGCTGATCCATCAGAAGTCAGTTCCGATGCACATCTGTTCTCCTCCTCCCGGCTGCCCCGCTAAGGATCCTGCAGGAAAACCAGAAAACACTGATATATTTGTATTACTCACACAGCACTAAGGTAAGAGCTGCAGCACTGTGCCTTTCCTCTCCCCCACTCTCTGACAAGTAAGAAATACATTCTCTAGCCCGGGTTTGCAGCCACAATATCCTCACACTCTTCCTCTGGGCAAGATTTTCAGTCATCATTGTGGCCAGTTACTTCTTCAACCAGGCAGACTCTGGGGGGACAGGCAGTCATCTGGTTTTGGAAATCAAATCTTTTAGGGTGTTTCATGCTGATCTCCTGATGAGTTTCCATAAAATTAACTTTTTCTTCTCCCTCCCTCAGCACATAGGTACTATCCTGCAATTATGCTGAGTAATAAAGGTATTTCCCAATACAGATCAATGAATACACGAATAAGCAAGTACAGCACTAGACTAAGGGATTTTCAAAACAACTGGCTAAGAAATAAAACAAGGTCTTGAGATTTTGAGATTACACTCTGAAACAGTGGATGAATTATCTGCTGCTGAAAATGGGCTATTTTGGGAGGGTGTATATGACATCTCCAGAAAAAGATCACCGTAGGTATCTCTGAATACTCCTTCCATCAAGAACAAATCAAGGCTATATAAACAATTCAGAAATTCTGCTTAGGAGACAAAGCATGAAAAAAAAAATGCTTAATTTCCAATCCTGCAGATTTTGTAGCAGTTAAAACAAGTGCCATACCATCACCACACACACTCCCGAACACAGAACTGGAATAAACCGAGCTGATTTTAAAAGTTTCTGTTGGTATGAGCAAGATTGCTTTTGCTGTGGGTATTCCCACTCAGGTTTGAGCCTCTCTGAACCTTATTGCCATTGACTTTGCTTAACATCTGTCAGACCAACAGCACCTACAAGAAAAGAGTTATTCAATAGAGATCAAAAAACCACATGGATTGTTCAACCCAGTGCAATTCCTATTCTTTTCAAACAAACAAGCTACGAGTGAGTTGAGATCTAGAGAGGGTCTGAAAGGATCTCGGGTGTGCAAAATATCACCCCTCTACCTACCAAAAGCTGATGTACTTCATCACCAGGTCCACTGAGAAAAATTACATGCTCCGGAGAAAATCAGAGTAAGAACTGCCTCTGTCTGCAACTACTGGGCAGGAGATAAGAATCTCTGTCCTCCCTTTATTCATCCTACTTTTTAAAAAATGTTATCATGTTTTTTCCAATTGCATTCCCAATAAGGCATCAGGTAAGAAATAGTGTTTGCCAACCCTGAAAAGAGGTAATCTTTGCTGGCAACATCATTTATCAGGACAGGGGAAAAAAATGTGCAAGTAACAGGTAGAAGGAAATTTCCCCATAAGACAATTTGAAGAGTGGCCGACGGGCACCACATGAATCACAGAATCACCGAGGCTGGAAAAGACCTTTTAAGATCATCTAGTTCAACCAATGAAAAAAAAAAAAAAAAAACAAAAAACAAAAAACCCACACACAAACCCCACACCACACCCAAAACAACATAACCCAACACTAATCCATATCCCTGAGCACCACGTCAACTCATCTCTTGAACACCTTCAGGGATGGTGCCTCAACCCCCTCCCTGGGCAGCCCA
>BJBW01001374.1:78399-104359 GCA_004320125.1 Scolopax mira
GTTTTAATTATTTCCTTCATAAACTATCAAATAAAATTTTAAGCACCTGGAGACATTATCTCTTATTAAATTGAGGCTGAACTCAAAAGATGCAACTTTTAATGAAACTTTCCACACCAGAAAGCTTTTTCTGTAATTTTAATCATTTTCAGCAGCCTGCCATATACAGTATCTTACCAAAGCTACTTATTTTCACGCGATTCCAATGGACTCCCATTTCAGCTGAATGAGTAAGAATAACCCTGGCTGCAGGCTCTTGGTACGGAGCCTCCCTGAGCCCAGCAGGAGCAATACTTTGTCCTTCTGGGCCACATCATGATATAAAAGATCCGATATTTTCTCTGGGATTTTCTACTCACCGTATCGTGACGCACGGTCCCAACGGGCGGCGCTGAGTATCTCAATGACGAGCACTGAAGCACCTGGAAAACACAAATATTAATCAATACCATATTCAAAAGAAAAGTATTTTCACTAATTTAAGCGCTAGGACAGTCCCAAATTAGCAAAGAAGAAAAAGAGGAAAGCTGGTCTGCGAGTATGTAGCTTGTAAAAGTCAATGATCAAACTGTGGCACATTTTGGGACTGAGCAGCAAAATAGAAGAATCCACAGAAGTCACTGTATCCTATTTTTGGATCATGCCTTAAGGGAAGAAGAGGAGAAACAGAGACAAAAATGCAGCAGCTGGTAAGAACATGAGAAACCATAAAGAAGAATAAACTAGAGAAGCAAAGAGAAGGGGAAATACTGAAGTTGCTGGGAGAAAAAAAAGAAAAGAACAAAGAAACGGGGAAAAAAGACTCTCAGTCTGCCAAAGTCTTCACCATTTTATATAATGTGTTAATGTAGCTGAGAGAAAGGGAAAACAATCTCTAAACTGCCTGGATAGGAGTGGAGTGTACAGGTTATTTATTTTCTTATTTCAAGCTCTGCCAGCCAGCGTGGTTCACCACAGCGAGTCCCTGACCTCCCTCCCTGCGCCCCCCTGCAATCCATTACCGCTCATCTCCCGCCATCATCTTTTGGGTCACACGGTGACTCAATTTTCCACCTCCTCCTTCAGGCCAATAATCCCTAATTCAGACCCTTAACAAACCATCACCCATCAAGCCACGGATATAAACACTCATTTTTTCCAAACGGCAATTTCTTTGTTGTTAGTGGTAAAACACTGCTGTACTTTTCTTTATTTTTTTTTTTAAATTTTTATTTTATTCACGAGCTAAAATGACTTTGGGCAGTCGCAAACCAATTTTTCACTGTGCTCTGAACAGATGGTTGTTCCAAGAATACCAGCATCCCAGCAGAGTCAAACAAACTTGACCTTCCCAGTGCAGACTTTTTTATTAAAAGGAAAGAAATATAGAACCTGTTTTTTTTTCAGGATTATTAAGACCCAGCCCATGGCACTGGACAATGCAGGCACACGGTTATAGTTTCTCAACCACAAATAGCTGAAGTTTACAGTGATCCTTCAGCAATTGTTGGCTTCCACAGCTTCAGGGACCTTTGCTGACAGAGCCTTCACACATCATTTTTTTCTTCTTTTTAATTTTTATTTATAGAAATAATCCTATTTTTAAGATCATTTAAATATCATCTCTGCTAACTTTTCTGGAAGCCACGCACAAAATCCAAGCCAATTTTACTGCACTGGTTTTGGTTAAATCTCTATGTCCTTAATCTCAAGGGAGAGGCCCATTATCTTCTGGAGACAATTCTGCCTTTTTACCAGATGTGAAATATTTTGTACCCAACTTTTTTCTATAAAGAAATAAAAACCTTGGGGGAACGACACCGGGGGAGCAACTCTTGCCACTAGATCAATGCCTCATTATATATTTAACATCAAAGCTAAGCCATCCACAGTTTCCAGTTGACAAAGAGCGGCATAAATACCCACTTTGGGGGATTTTGTGCAAATTACTCACTTGACCTCCTTCTAAGAGCAAATGAAGAGATGTCACCCTTCCAGCAAGCACTGCCTTTTGCCTAGGAGCTATAAAACACAGCAGAGGGATTCTGAAGCGAGTCTAGTGTTAGGCAGAGGGAGGGAAGGCAATCATCTCAGCTGGTGTCCCCTCGGATGGTACAGGAAGGGTTGTGACCCAGATGGAGTCAAGCATTCCCCCAAAAGCCCAACCTGGTGCCTCGGTGAGAAGCGGTTATTGCTTCACGCGAGTCGCCCTGGGTGCTCCCCAGCTTTTAATGCCACCAAGAACCAATCATTATTCCTCTGACTCAGAGGTTTAACCAATTCCAAGCAAAGCTTTGTAACGGGAAAGCAGTGATGGGAGAAGAAAGCTCTGCTCAGAAGGTCTGAAACATGCCTCCAGCAGAACCTCTTCTCCGTGGGCAGAGGAACCCGTTCTTCTCTGAGGCAAGGCAGAGAAAGGGCACTATGGAAAAACAAAAGGAGCTTCTGCTGAGTGGCCATGGGGGGCACAGGGACGGGGGGAAAGTAATTTAGGTTCAGAAATACTTAGCAGACCAAACCATAGAAGTTCCTCACCCTAAATACAGGGTGGTTCGTGTGTTCAGGAGGCTCATTTGCCACTAACCACGTAGTCAAATATGGGCTGTTCTGGTTCTCGTGTCTCACTTGGGGAGAAATATCCACGCCAGGAACAATGCAGACCAACAAATGCATTATCATCATTCCATGCTATGCTCAAACCCCAGCAATTTCCCCTCCCTGGTGTCCCCAGTTTACCATCATTTAACACCAAACGCTATTTTCCTCTCTTAATTGTTTAATGATTGGTGGAAAAGCAGAGAAACGACAAACCTCTCGCCCTGTCTGCAGGAAAATGAAACCATCGAAGCGATGATCCAAACTCCACTCAGCAAATTTGGCCCCGAAAGGATTCATCGCATGATTTTTTCTTTCTGACTTCACAATTTTACTTCAGCTGTCAGAGCAGCAATATGAAATAACATCCTCTATTCACAGTGCCATCTGCATTACAGTACAAAATCTCCTACCGATCAATGCAAGTGTCCAAGGAACACTTCCAATTTGTCACAATAACCTTCAAAACTTGACAGGAAATCATGCAAATTATTTCTTTTGGATCTCTGTGTGTCTTATGATTATTTATACATTGCCAATAGCATTCTAAACATCTTCCTTGGCATCTCCCATCATTCTCAAAGGAAAGGTGGAATTGAGAGATGAAGACCCGCAATGGTTTTATTTTCCACTTTGTGCCCATTTTATATTTCTGGACATTTAAGAGACACTGGTATGACTGCAGTTGGAGGATTACCAAGAAAATCAGTGTGAAAAAGGCTTTAAACTGGCATGTCTCAGAATATCAATAATCAAGCTGCTTTGCTCAATTTCACTTTTCTTTTTTCTTTTATAACAAATTTTAGATTTTAGTGGGAACAACTGCTCCAAAAAAAAGTACAGTATTTTTTTTGCAATCATCAAGCATAATCTTCCCCTAAACTTCAGTTTCAGCCTTTAAAAAACACACAAGCTTTTAAGAAGAAAATGTCAAATGCCAGAACTCTGTGTTTCCTGAACAAGGTGCTCACTGGTTTTGTGAGTCAGGAGATAAGCTCTTAAGCCAGTTACTTGTGGTGGTTTTACTGGCACCGAGGTTTGTTGGTAGGGATCACCCTGGGGGTGTTTTCAACACCAGCTGGTGCCACCTCTCCTTCCTCTGTGAACATCTGGCCAGCTGTGAGCACCCCAGCTGTGGGCTCACCAGCATCTGCTGCTCATGCCATTCACCAGGTCCTTTGGTGGAGATCATTGAGGCTTAGAATCATAGAATGATTAGAGTTGGATTAAAGATCATCCAGTTCCAACCCCCTGCCCTGGGCAGCGACACCTCCCACCACACCAGGTTGCTCAAAGCCCCCTCCAACCTGCTTTTGAACCCCTCCAGGAATGGGGCAGCCACAGCTTCTCTGGGCAACCTGGGCCAGGCTCTCACCACCCTCAGAGTGAAGAATTCCTTTATAGTATGTAATCTAAATCTCCGCTCTTTCAATTTAAAGCCATTACCCCTTGTCCTGTTGCTGCACTCCCTGAGCAGGAGTCCCTCCCCATCTCTCCTGTAGCCCTTTCAGGTACTGCAAGGCTGTTATAAGGTCTCCCCGGAGCCTTCTCTTCTCCAGGTTGAACAAATCCAACTCTCTCAGCCTGTCTTCATAGGAGAGATGCCCCAGGCTTCTGATCAATTTTGTATAAAATGCCATTAGAAGGCATTAAAACTTTCAGGAGAAATGTATCTGAAGTTGTAAACAGGCTCACCAGCTGGTTACATCCACCTCCTGACCTGGAATCCAAGCGAGAGCCGCATCTGCTGAGCTCTGCTGAGAACATGGACCACCCCGACTTCACAAGGCATGAGAAAGCAGGTCCCCGAGCTCCAAAACCAAAGGCAATTTGCTCTCAGCACAGAGCCTTTTCTAAATGCATTCAGTATTGGGAAATGCAGATTACACTGCAAGTCTATAAAAAGCTCAGTTTAAATAACAACTATAGAGCTTCACAGGAGACAGTTTTCTAGGACAATGGGCAGACTACTGGGATGCGCCTGTAAAGGTCGCACCATAAGCAGCTGCCTGTACAAATTTTATGACTGGAAGCTAATAAACAAAAAAGTGAAGGAAGCAGTCAATACCCATTACCAACCAGAAAAACAGACCGCGTGCACTGTAAAAAAAGCATTTAAAAAAAAAAAAATCGTTATTGGTGGATACGCTAAGAAAACCCATCGGAGAATTCACAAAACTTTTCAGAGAACAAACCCAGCCACTGCCACTTTAAATCAGAATTCTACATTTGCATTAAGAATTCACTCAGGGTATTTATAGCCAAGATAAATAAAAAAAAAAAAGAAAACTGATAAAAAACTCAACCCAAACATTAGTGTTAAGAACCTGTTGCAAATGGTTACATTGGGCAACACCTTTCCTGGGAGCTGCTGGTGCGGGTGATGGAGGGAAGGTGCTGTTTGCCGAGGTGCTGCTGGCAGATGCTGCAATGCAGCTCTTGTGTAACCATCCTCCCTGCCTCGGTAACACCAGCAATCCCACAGAACAGGGATATTCCACCCTTCTTTGAGATGAACGGGGCCAGATGCCACCATGCAGCGAGACACGGTGAGCTGGCCCAACCAGTGAAAGGAGAAGTTGCTGCACAAGAGGAAAGGGTTATTGCCATTTGGCCTTTGGCTGGTCAAACGCTAAGTTCTGGTCTAGTGAGAGGTATCCTAGTAGATGATCTAGAACAAGATGATCTTTAAGACCACAGAATCATAGAATAGTTTAGATTGGAAGGGGCCTTAAAGACCATCTTGTTCCAACCCCTTGTTATGGGCAGGGATACCTCAGGTTGCTCAAAGCCCCATCCAACTCTAACCGCTCTATGATTCTATGACTCTAAAATAAAAACCTCCAATACAACCAGTAAAATAAATGCTCTAAAGAGCAACAGAGACCCAGGCGGGTCCCTGCAGCCCTACGTGGCCAGTACCATGCATGCATCGACATCCCGGAGAACCTTCTGGGAAGTACAAGTTGCAAATGTCAAACACTTAGGAGAAACTGGCCATTTATTCAAAGACAACATATTAAAAAAAGAAAGAAAGGTGGCATTTGTCAGATTAATTATGCTCTACAAATCATCTCCTTGCTTGGTTCCCTCAAGAATTCCAAGGCTGTTGCAGCTCTTGCTCCCTGACCTCCCTGCATCAAGGATGGTCCTGCCGAGAAGCGGGTGCATGCTTCCACCGCGCTCAACGGGAACGACAGATAAAGACTTTCTTGGGTCTGCTCCTGCCACTCAGCAATATATTTGGATTTTACCTTGGCATACGTCAGTGATAATACAACATCAATCATGTGGAAAAGTGCATAAGACTTTTTTTGGGGGATGTGGCTAAAAAAAGCCAGTGTGATTTCTCACTATTGGAGAAGTTGTCACAGCCAAAGACAAGCACTTGCAGACAACGTTTGACTTCAGGCAGTTAGTCTGGAGGCTAAAAGATAACTCTGTGAATAAAAGGTGAACTTTGACATAGCTACTTAATTTCTCCTCTATTTACTAAGAGAATTAGAAAAGTCAGAGAAGAACAGTGGTCTGTGAAATGAGTAGAGCAAGACCTTCTGAATTTCAAGGTGCTCTGCTTAGTTCCGCTTGGTTTCTGATGGAATATCCCTTATGTTTATTAAAGTGCATGTAATTGTTGCTGTCCTTTGACTACGAGACCTCTAAGATTTGAAACTTAAGCTTCTCCAGAGCAGAACTTATTCCAGCTGGACAAAACTGCTCCAGACAGAAGAATCCACACGCCTCTGATCCCTAACCAGACCTGCACCAACAGAAATGCAGCAGCTAAACTGCTGCAAACGGTTGTAACACAGGGCATAGAGATTTCTAATTGAATTCACTAAGACACAAATAATCAGTAAAATAAAGAGTACAGCCAGAATAAAGGAAAAGATACCTTTGCCTAAAATATACTCTCATTAGAAGAAATTATGACTGCTACAAAAACAGATCACCAAGGCACTTTTGCGACTGGCAATTTTTAACTGAAGACAGTTCTACGCTAATTAAGGAAAACAAATCCCTAAAGAAATAATAAAGTCTGCCTTAGCAGTCTTATCATTTTTAATATATAGGTGCTATTGACACTATGCTATAATTGGTGCTATAAGGTGCTCTTTAAAGCTTGTTGTATTTGTTTTCCAAAGCAAGAACTTAAAAAAAACCTAACAAAAAACCCATCACAAAAATAATCACTGATAGAAAATCTAGTTTTTGAGACATTTCACAGAACAACATTAAAAAAAAATACATTAATATAAATAATTCTTATTAATGACCAAGGAGAAATACTCTATTAGGAGATTAAAACTGTGGACTCCTATCTATTGTAGTACATAAACTTGAGGGACTCTGTCAGTCATGATAATCTGCATTCAGTGTGCGTCCTGGTCTAACAACTCCTGCAATCAATAGCAGCTCTTGGAGAAGGGCCACAACACCTATTACAGTCTCAGCAAGCTTGACCCGAAGCATTAACACACGTCCATGACTTCAGCCCCATCAGCACAAGTATTTCTGGCCAAGTACACACAGGTTTCGACTGGTGGATACGAGGTACACACTGGGCAATGGGTGTGCACGTGTGTTTATCTGATCATTCACAGAATCACAGAGTGGTGAGGGCTGGAAGGGACCTCTGGAGGTCATCATCCCCTCCAACCCCCTGACAAAACAGGGTCCACCAGAGTAGGTCCCAGAGGAACATGTCCAGGTGGGCTTGAATGTCTCCAGAGAAGGAGACTCCACCACCTCCCTGGGCAGCCTCTGCCAGGGCTCTGCCACCCTCACGGAAAAGAAGTTCCTCCTCATGTTTAGGTGGAACTTCTTATATTCAAGTTTGTGCCCATTTCCTCTTGTCCTGTCCCTGGGCACCACTGAGAAAAGACCAGCCCCATCCTCCTGACACCCACCCTTTAAGCATTTGTAAGCATCGATCAGATCCCCCCTAAGTCTTCCCAAGACTAAAAAGCCCCAAGTCCCTCAGCCTTTCCTCATCAGAGAGATGCTCTGGGCTCCTCATCATCTTCACAGCCCTTTGCTGCACCCTCTCCAGCACTCCTGTAATTAACTGTAATTCCCTGTAATTAACTGAGATACATATTTGGGGCCGCCTGCAGGGTCAGAAGCTCCAGAGGTGTCTCAGTACCAGAAGAACACTTCTTTTTTTGCCCCTGGCATTTCTGAGCTGCCCGTTCCCATCAGTTTATGGGATGGATTGCCCCAGAATCACAATGTTTTGGTCCCATTCTGCACTGCCTCACCCAGCAGCGAGGCCAGGACGATCCACCAGGTGCACTGGGATAACGAGACGGGAACGAGCACTGGGATAACCACGCAGGAAATCAATTCCCCTCTCTCCAACGCCACATTTGCTGTAAAATTCTTTCCTCTGTTATTTTTTCTTAACTCACAAATTGCATAGCTTACTAATTGTTTCCAAAAATGCATTACAATGTTATTCAAACTTTCCCTACCTTTATATAAGACCTCATCAGTAATTAGCCCAGGGCTCAGCAGTTCCCTACCCAGACCAGCCCACACTGTCCAACTGCACTTCTAATTTCTTCACGTTTCTTTAATATATATAATCAACATGCAAATTTATTCTCAAACTGACATAAAGTACTAATGAATTTAGTAAGCACCTGGAAATTAATGGTGGTGCTTCAACGCTACACGTCTCAAATGAGAGCAGTTGTCTCAGGTACGGCGTGTTCTTGGAGTGGGGAAGGATTAATCTTTATTACACAGCTCACCAGTTTCATTTCAATTACTTAACCAATTTACTACTGTATATGGGACCTTTGGGAGAGATGAAAATATTTCCAGTGTTTTTTTCAGGTTCACCTTCAAGTTTTGGCAAAACGTGGTTCCTGATTTTCCTCACTCGAGGAGGAATTTACAATTTAAGGAAGATTATTCCAGTTGAATGTGGTGATCCACAGCTCTTTCTAGTTGTTATGACAACAGTCTGGTTCTCCAGGGCTGATCAGACTATCCAAGTGGGGGGAAGAAAAACCTTAAACCAACTGCCCAAATTGAACCGCTCCGTTTCAGAAATGCAACTCTGCCACCAGCCCTGGATCTTCTTTTTATCGACTGTCCTTGGCAGAAACCTTGAATAATAACTGTAGTGACAAAGCCAACCCAGCCCAGGCAGGATACGCAATACAGAGGAAAAATTGCCAAAATATAATTTTTTTTAACCAAAGCTCTGTTTTAAGCAGTGTCAAACCATCAGCCATCAAATGACACCGAAATGAAGAGCGGGGACACAATGAAGGTCAAACACCACGAAGTGTCACCACATGGGAAGTGTGCACACACAGAAAGCAGTAACAGACCCCTGGCCATAGTTTAGTAAATACAAAGCATGTAAGTAGAGCTCAATTTGAATAAAACTGCAGCTATTCTTTCAGTCAAGGCCTCTCTGAATCTACTTAAAAGCACCTGGCTCCTCAAGGATCACTCCTATCGTGCTTCAGTCTAAATTCACAGTTTCTGTAACTCCCTCTCTGAGATAGAGAGATTGTTGGGAGCAGTGGGTATAGAAACTATTCAATACAAATTAATTTTAAGAATTAATAATGGGTGAGGATTTCAGGAGGAAGGGTTCTTTGACGTCCTAAATGAAGTTTCACAGGATTACTGGTGTTATCTAGGAAGAGATGGCAAGTTTTATTGTTTTTGCTTTTCAGATGCCTCCAAAGCAGTGACATATCTTATCTATTAAATAGCAATCGTCTTCTCCATTTTTGGAACAGATGGTTGCATGTCAACATATTCTTATCAGAACAATGTAAATTGAAAAATATTGAAAATGCATTCAGTAAACACTTGACAAAACTCCTAATGCACACTGGGACACTGAATTTAAATACCTTACTTGGATTTGTCCTCCAATTTACTGTAAAGTTTATTTTAAAGTTAGCAGTCTATTTTGAGTTATGATTAATGGTTTTAAAAAGGCTTTCTTCAGCTGCACATACCAACAAAGGATTTAGAATTAATTCACATCTTCCAACTTCTTCCTTAATGGATTTTTAAGGTCCACTGCAAAGAATCAATCAATACCAGGCTGAAAGCTCTGGCGTGTAATGCATCCTGCAGCGTCGGAAGGCTTGTGTGTGAAGCAGGGGGAATGATGAGAGTCTGAATTAATTGGAATTATTTGCAGCTATTAAGAAAAACAAAATAATAACTTGCATGAATTTAATTCCAGGACACAAAGATAGCAACTCAGTCTGCCTTTAAAAAATGTACCAAAAGTTGGGGGGAGGAGGTATTCAAAAAATATTTTGTGAATCTTCCCTCAAAAATGCTGCTGACCTGAATATTTTCTTGTCAGGAAACATTTCATTTCTGGGACATTATTCTCAGGACAAATTGACACTTGCACGTTAATTGTGTACCCTGCATGACTGCACGTAACACTAATGTAACAGCCAAGTAGAACAAATAAATTAAAGCATTTCCATGTATTTTCTCTTTTTTTTTTCTTTTTTTGCTATTGATTGCTTTCTTTAATTGATAGTACATTTTGTTAACTTAGTTTCACCATTTTCTTTTTATAAATCATTTGAAAACTTTAAAAAATGCCTTGCTGTTGCACAGAGAAGTTGTCACTATGAGGCAGAAAGGGGCCAGGGCAGTGATGAAGGATTTTCCCACGTACGGGAATACCCCCAGAAAGGGGCTGGGCAAGTCGTAAATGCCTTTTTACAGCACGATTCCTCCAGAAACAGGAACTTTTTTAAACTTTTCAGTTACCAAAAGAAATAACAAGAAATCGTCATGTCAATGGCACCACTCTAAATGACAAGATCACTCTCCAGAATAAAGACAGCAAGTCTCTAAAACTCTGAAAAATTACTAGGTTCTAAAATAACAACTTTGAGAACTCTTGAGATAAAAAAAATACAAAGGACTCCATTTTGATTTCCAAATGGAATCCACAGGCTACTTCTCATTGATTTCATTGCTTTAGGCAAACACAACATCAAGTTGTAAACCTACACATTAAAATTGGAATCACAAAATTCTAAAAGTCATTTTTTTTCTCTGATTACCCTAGGAGGTGACAAGAACTCCTAATTTTTTAGTGCCAAAATCTTTTATGAGAAAAGGAGCACATCTACCAACTGGCAGCAAGTCACCAAGCCCCACTGGATAGAGCATATATATCATTTATTTTTACATTTAAGCTCCATTTTTTGCCATTTATTTATTATGATCTCCACATTTTATTACTTTCTGTTGGAAAAGATAGAGGCAACAGTCTCCATGTTGCTGTGTAACTTTTGGTAGTTAATTCATCTCACAAAAATAGCTATGCCCTGAAAGATACACGGAGTTACAGATCTTAAAAGTTCTAGAGAGGGCAAAGTACAACTGTGCCACGTCCAAGGAATCAAAAAATAGTACCAGATATTTCAGGCAGGCAGTATCCAAAATTTATCTCTTGCAGTAACAATAAAATAGGTTGAAACGTGGATGGGATCAAGTTAAAGGTCTGATCCGAAAAAAACAAACCTTTAGGGGAAAGAGGGAAAAAAATGATTGCAAAAATAAGTTTCTTCTTGAAACACAGTACAGGCAAAGATGATTTTTGCTTCTGTTATTGCTCAAGGACAGTAAGGTGAAATCCATTCAGCGTACAGGCAAACATCTTCTCCCTGTCTCCTCCTGAGGAACACAGGAGCCGTGCTATGAGCCCAGAAAACCACATCCGTTTCCTTTCTGGCTCATGCAACTTGAGAAATTAGACTTTTGGCCAAAGTTGCCCATTTTGCAAAAAAATATAGAACTGTTACTGATCTCAGAATATTTACAGTATCTTTATTTTTTTCCTTTTCTATGCTGACCTGCATGCTTGCCAAGTGTTGCAATTAATTAAGTGTAGAACACAATTAGCCTTTTTGAGAAGAACTTAACAAAATAAAGGGCCTTGCGTTTCAGCCTTTGCTGGGTTATCTGTATCTGCCCTCTCTCTCCAGTCAGGCTGCAATTCCCTCTGCGTGTTTCTATAATGCATAAAAAAAATAATCTGTGGATCATATGGCTGTTAAGCAGAATATAGGTAGGTAATAGATCAAAAACACAGTAAACTATTAAAACCCAAAGATGCTTATCAAGCAGGACTTATCTTGACACTTCCACAAGTTCAATTTTTCTCCATCACTTTGTTATTTATACTGCAACATTAGTATAAAAGACTTCTTTTGAAAATCATAAGAACATTTCACATAAAGTAGATGAGACAAGTAATACTGCAATAAAAATTCATCATATTTTGCTACCTTAGCTATTTCTTTTGCTCTGACATAACTTTCACCCCCATACTTCAGCAAATAAAAATCCACGCATCAGTTTCCCCTGAAGGAATCACACAGCATAAAATTAGACTTAAGAAAAAAGAAATAAATTGTCTATTTTCCTGCTGTTTGTACTCATCTATTTAACAGATTATCATTAGAACACCCAACTCTACAGATACCCTGTAGGCATTTGGGAATGTGTTTCGGAAGGAGTCTTTGTTTTAAACACCGTGCTGGTTACTTTACAGGAGATTAATTGTCTATCGTGTTTATGTAAATAACACAGCGAAGATTCTTGTGTATCCTTATTCATAAATTAAAAACAATGCTTTCCTACAGTTACTGCTGTAAAGGGGAAATAGACCTTGACTAGATGTAATGAGGCATTTGTGTTTGCCATAACTATAATTTACTATTACTGCTTGAAGACCCATCAGTTCTTGTTTAGTCTGTTAAGTGACAATAAGTGCAGATAAAATAAATTCTAATGAACACTCTTGGGTCACCTTACTGAATTTATGGGGCATAATACAGCATTATTTGAAAAAACTGTAATCTTCGGCGCCACGTGCAATCGTTTGAAGCACTGGTCTGACTTTTCAGGCCATGTATACACACCAATTCTTGAGGCACCTGACTTTGGGAAGAATGACCTTGGAGCGGGCTTTGGCTCTCTGGGAAGCACCATGCAAGGCTGTTTGAGTGATGGCAAATGAATCATGGAACTGCTGGTAGGTCTGGAGAAGAATACTCGGCAATAACGGAGTTGACCAGCCACCGCGTGTCGGCAGAGCAGGGCCCTGCCATGGTGGGGAGGATGGAGGACCCACAGCCCATGTCCACCTCCCCAAGCAGTCTTCTTTACCCTCACAGCATCTTCTACACAACTGCTCTTTCTATAAATAGATAAAACCATCCTAAAAGGCAAGAACAGAGATGGCTACAAGAAGAATGGTTGGCAGTTCCACAAAGAGACTGACACCAGACCATGCCTACACTGGCAGAAGAACTTGAGAGAATGCCCCTGTCCTACTCAGTTTCCCACAAAGACATCAACAGATCTCTCCTGGGAGATGAAATTTTGGGAGGGAAAAATATTTCTTCAGAATTTCAAGTCATTATTTGAAAAATGGGTAATTTTTTTGGCGTTTTATGGTAAATGGGATAAAGAGGAAAAACAAAGAGGGAAAAAACAACCAGAAAAAATAAAACTAATATTCTTCAGAAAATATTAAGCATCAAAGCACAGGTTTTCTTGATAGCTGCCGTAGGGAAATTATTCCAGTGATTAGAAGTCAAACATAAATGCTTTTCTCACTTGTTGCCTTATTTACATACACACGCAGAGTGCATCTTGTCGTAACACATTTCACTGAACAAAATAATCACACACATCCACTACATAAAGGGCTCTATGGTTTGTTGCCGCAAAAATTCTAAATGTAAGTAAGATTTTTTATAATGAATCAGACCAGGCTGTGATTTCTTCTGTGCTTTGGACAAGAAGAGTGGTTGCCCCTTCCAGCAGTGGCTGTGAGGGACATGAGTGCTCCGAGAAAGCCCTGGTGGCCATCCTGGACCTGTCTGGCTTCAGGAAAGATGCTATTATGAAAAACTCCTTTAACTTGTTTAAAGTCCCCTCCACGGGATTTTTCTCTGGGCTGGACAGGGTGACATTTGGAGTACTGGATGGGAGATGCTCTGCTCCAGCATCACACCGGTGCAGATTCTGCTGCGATCATCCTGCAATGAAGAGGAGGAGGAGGAACGTCTGTGCCCAAGCCATGGCCAACAAGAGGCCACTCAGCACCAGCAAAACAGCTTTTTGGAAGATCTCCAATCCAAGCCGATCTCTCCAAAGACTGAGCTGTCTACTGTCTGCAGCTCCTCTTCCAAAAATGTGCCGAGCAGAAGTTATCAGAGTGTCACGTGACCATCTTTCGAGTCAAATCTGGTCAATGAAGAAGCAGCCGCAGCCCTCACTTAGAGCAAAACACTGAAAACTGAGGAGTGAAACCCTAAACCTAATTTAAGTGAAAAACTCCTATTGACTTCAATGGGGCAAGACAGCCTATATACGGAGATGACGGCGAAGCCTCACTTTTTGTATTCCCTTAGAGTCCCTGACACAATCTGTTCCCAAGAAACCTAAGGACACTTTGCTTTTCAATTAAAATAATGTACTTACATAACGCTACTACTTTTCTCTCTATTGTGCCCAGTCTTCACTCCAGGAGCTTATCACTGTGATCCAGGTTTCTCTATCCAACTTTCTATCTTATTCCAAGGGAGTTTGACAGGATTTCAATACAGAACCGGAGCGGGTCTTGACAAAGGCTCCTCCAGCCCCATTATGTCTCTGAGAGGAGCGTATACGATGGAGATTATTGTCATGTTGCCCTCCTTCATCTTCCTGAAGCATAAAATATAAAAATGCCTGAATACAATTTTTAACCTATTTTTTGAGGGAAATAAAAGTCTGAGCTCTCTACAGTGCCCAAAGACAAACCTTGAAATGACGAGAAAGACTCAATTCTTCTGTTGTTAAAGGTTTGGGAAAATAATACACAGTGAAACGTACTTCATCGCAAAAGGTTTCATTATGGATCGTGCTCTCATATTTACTAAAAAGAATATTAACACAACTTTCTATTTATTTAATGATTTTCCTCTTCAAAGCACTTTTAGACATTAGCTAATTAATTTAATGACTTGTAATATTTTAAGTGTGTCTCTCCTAGGCAAAGCTGAAGAAAGGGCTTTGCTCAGAGCAAGAAAAAGAGCTTTTACAGATATTTTTTGCACAACCGTGGGCTTTCAAACACCTCCAGCACTGTTAGCCTCTTCAGAGGAGCAAGGATGAATGCAGGGCCATGTCCTTCTGGACCCTGATTGTCCTTTTGGTGCAGCAGAGGGAAGGAAAAGCTTTGCTCAGGGTATGGCACAACCACTTCCAACCCTCACCTCCTCGAGCCACGGCTACCGCGAGATCTCCCGCTCTGGGAATAGGCTTTAGCAGAGCTCCAAGATTAAAAAGCCCGGTAAAGTCACTGGAGAGCAGTTCTCACTGGAGGCTGTACCTCCTTCATGGCTCAAGCTCTCTCCCCACTACCTGCCACGCGAGCTTTGCTATTGGTGCCAGCGGAGACCAGGTCAACCTGCACGTACCCAACCAGCTCCTGATTCGGCTGCTTCCCCAGGCTGTGCTGCACCCAGAGCTCTCAGCAAGTGAGTCAACGGTTTGAGATTCACTTGTCCTTATACCAGTCGTGCTGGAGACTCCTACGTACCAATATACTCACGTTCAAACCCCACAGACAGGAGAGTTAATGGCACGAGAAGCTACAGCCCTCCTTCCCTGAGCTGTGGGGATTGAAATGGGCCCGGCCTCCTCTCCAGGGAGCGATCACATCACTTCCCCGGGCTAATTAGGGCGATGCTTTACAGTACACAGTGAGATATAAGGGCATGGCACATGCTTTAACTACCCCAGGATGCAGTAGCTGGAGCCGCAGCTGGTCAGCCACCAGCCAGTGCTGGGCACACCAGTAAGATCTCCCCAGACCAGAGGATAATGCAATCCCTTGTAAAACTGCCTTTACCTGTGTTATTAATAACAAGGTGACATTTATGAAACTAATACACTGTTAACTCCATTATGTTTTATTGCAATTTCTCAAACATGATCTCTGTAATGTGTTCATTTACTGAAGCCATTAGAGTCATTTAAATATCATTAAACCATGAAGGAATTAGTTCTCCCCCTGCAGAGGCGGAGAAGCTGCCTCAGTCCCAGTCATTCCCCCTCCTTCCCTAAAACCACGTGCTGTTACCCACGGCACTAGGACAGAGTCTGGAGATTTCACCCAGATTTTGGGAAAGGAGCAGAAAGGAAGCAAGGAGAGCCCTGCAGACAGCAGCGTGTCCAGATGCCACCACCAGGAAGGTGACACCTCCAAAGCACCACCAGTCAGACAAGGAAGTTGTATTTTAGACAGCAATTAAAACTTTTCTTGTAAAAAAAAAGAGTCAGGCATTACAGGAAAATCTTCAGTGAAACAAAAAAATCTCCTGCATAGAGTGACATCAATCAGAACCCAAACCTGTGCAAAGCATCTTTTTTTAAAAAACCAACACAACCCAACCCAGTCACACTGCACCAGGTGTGTGGACGATTCGATGCTGCATACACAAAAGGAAGGCTTTTTTCAAACTAGCTGTCATGGCAGAAAAGGTGAACTTTTGCTTTAAACTACGCCCTGCACAAGAAAGTAAGAAGCATGTCTTTTAGGAACTGTATTCAAGAGTCCACTTTATTGAAATATAAATATATATCATATAATATATATCTTTTTATATATAGAATATATGATACAACATGTTTTATGTATTTCATATACATATATAAAATATATCCATATAAATATATGAAATATTACGCTTTCTTCTAGGCAAGCCTTTTGAATGGAAATTAGAATTATCATGAACTTGTTGTGAAGGGTTTTACTTGGACTCCCTTGTGATTTACAGACCCATCACACACCAGTTCCAGCACAGACGATGCTCTCGGGCACCAGGGACCGAACTCTCCAGTGACACATATGGACATCCCCGGGGTAACTCTGATTTACACCCCTCAGGACCGTGACTTTGAGTGACCTATTGAATAGTTCACTTAAAACCAGGCTCTCGCTATAAAACACCCTCTGAAAGGGTTGTACAGCACACTTCATTCTTGTGTGTTTCTGTAATACATAACAACCATTAAAACTCCCTCTTGAGCATCTCCCTCTTCATCTCAGTCGGGGTTCCGACTGGAAATCAATTGCCGGCAGAATAATTTCCAGGTATCCTTCACCTAGAAGTGATCTGCTGAAAGGGTATTTTGGCAATTCAATTAAAATTTCAGTTGGCTAATTTTTTTTCCCCATTGTGGAATTGACAGTAGCAGTAACACAGGACGTAAAGGAGCCTCCTTTTGCTTCCGTTCCTCCGAGTTAAACAATCAGATAGATTTCAGCTGGTTTTTGTCAGGGAGAATTTGACTCCTGAACAGTTTTACTCCCCTGCAAATCTCTTTTCCGATTAGGAAATAAAATAAAATGAGGCAGTTCTAGCACGTAAATATTTAAGATCATCTACTTTCCTCATTGTTCCCAGCACTGAAGGGACTGGCAGCAGCAACCCAAGGGAACACCCTTCGTTCTCAACCGCATCCTGCATCCCTTAACTGCCCAGAGCATCCTCTCTCCCCAGCTCCTCTGAGAGCAGGCACAGGGGGAAAAAAACCCCTGTGTTTCTAGATAATTTTCAGTCTCCAGGTTTTAAAGAGAAACATTTTTATTTCTTCAAAATGTCTTGCTATTCTCCTTTTTTTTTTTTTCATTCTCCTTTTAGTATCCTTGTAAATATGGAAGACAGTAAAAGGCCTGGAAGAAAATTTTACTTGGGGGCAGGGCTGGGGGAAGCATTTTGGACAGAAAAATCCTTGAGAACCTTTTTTTTTGTTGCTACTACCAAAAATTAAAATTACAAGGTCTACATGATCAGCCCAACCACGTCCACTGCTGGTATCAGTGGGTTTCCCTGGAGGTCCACGAAGCACAGGGGATGAAATCTCAATGGCTGTAGCAAAAAAAAAAAATCACTGGGAGTTCTTGTTATTAAACCCGGGGTTACATTAGAAAAATTCCAGGGCTGCTGGTCTGAATTATTTCCTCTACCACACACTTGGTACAACCATTCACAAGCAGACGAGCTGACTGGGCTCAGGAGAGCAGAGAACACCACAAGACACGTATTTACTCTGCTGCAGCTTTCCAGAACATCACCTAACGTGGTCCCTCCAAAAACTCCTGGCAGGGCCCTGCCAGCCACCGGCACTTGGCCTCGGTGGGTGCCCCTCTCCAGCCCCCCTCACTCACACACTACGGACAAGGAACAAAAATCATTTCTCAGAATGTTTTCTCCTATTTTGATGCCTCTTGTTAGGCTTCTCTTCCCATTGCCCATTCAAAATTTCTTTTAGAGTCAATTAACACAAAAGCCCCGTTTTGCTCCCCTTTACCAACGGTCTTATTGATCGTTCCAAGGGATGTATCTGTTTTGTAGCAGAATCACAGAACGGTTTGGGTTGGAAGGGACCATGAAGATCATCCAATTCCCACCCCCTGCTCTGGGCAGGGACACCTCCCAGGAGACCAGGTTGCTCAAAGCCCTGTCCAACATGGCCTTGAAGACCAGAGTTCCACAGGAATAATTTTTAAATGCTTTCCACACCTTCTCCCAGTCTTTGATCTGTTCTTTTGCTCAAACTCAAGCTCCACTGGCTGCACAGCAGGAGGAAGAAGCAATAGGACCTCTGTGTTCAGGGCTCATACCTTCCTTTCACAGTCACAAAGGACAAAGAAGCAGCAAAGTCCTTGCTCATCACAAGAAGTCACCAGTGATGGTTTGCATCAATACTGCCCTCCTGCAATAACATGAAATAAACTGACAAGTGCAATGAGGGATTCAGGCAGAGGGGAAATCATCACTCTGCTGACAGCTCCCAGAACCAGAACCTACTTTTCCTTTATTTTTGTAATTGTTAGCTTGCCAAAGCCTTTAGGAGACCTTGCTTTATGCAGAACACTGGTCTGGGAATTACTTTGAAGTCACTAAAGACATAACAATATCACTGCCCTGGTGAGGACTGCTCCTATAATTCTGAATATTGAAATCCCATGTAGCTCTTCACACACATTGGTAAAAAGCAGTAGAAAAAACGTGCACTGATAAATCGTGAAATTCGTCCAACATATCATTCCTTCTTTCTCACACATAGTAATATTTATGTTACAAAAACACAAGGAGGAGAAGTTGCTTTCAAAAACATTTGCATAAAACGTACAAATGTTCTCACCTACATCCATATAATTAACAGCAACGTGAATTAATATGGTGCTACCACTTTGAAAAATGCCATTTGCTAATACTGCACTTCTGCAGTGTTAGTTTTTCCCAAAACCTGACTTGATGCCCTGAAATGAAGATAACAAACTATGACTCTCAGCAGCAGCACTTCTATCAGCAGCAGTTTACAGTGTCAGTTCTTTGGACACTTCTGGTACTTGCAATGCTTTTCACTCTACACATCTCAATTAGTCCAATCGGGCCCTCCAGTAGGATACTGGAAGATTCACAAAGTAATGACAAAATAATCAGAACACGATCAAAAGCCTAAAACTCAAGCCATAGCCTCGGGCTACGGAGGAAGGTAACTATAAAAGAAAATTCACCAGACATATAGCCATCCTGCAATTAATTCATCGCAGGCCTGGCTCTGAAGTCAGTCCTGAGAGCAAGATCACACTGAACATGAAAGAGATTATTTTGGATTAGAAGTTGAGGCTGCTGTGCCCCCATGGCCCTGCCTCATATTAAACATGAAAGCTGCAATGCAGATTAGAAGGTTAATTTGAAGAAGGCTCTTCTAGGACCTGATGGGGTGTAGATCTGTTGCTTTCTCCCCTTTGGGTTTGTTCCTGGATATTAGGTGTTGTTTCTTCTTTTCCACTACAGAAACTCCATCAGACAAAGATTCAAGTTGGTTTTTTTAAAACCTGTACCAACACATTTTTGTTTCATGACTTTAACAGTGTGTTCCTAGACCACGATTATAATTTTGGCACCAGCACAATACCAGTAACACAGAAATCATCATTTGTAGGCCTCTGTGAACTGCCATAATGAACTGCTACTACTACCAAATGAAGAACATATCAAACTAGGAAAAAGCCATTCTGCTCATCACGGGTGCTTTACCATCTATTGCTACCATTTTCCACTAAAATTAAGTGAAGCCAGACAGCAGCAATACAGGGCCAGCACCAACCATGTGAGAAATTAGATCATGAAGCAAAATTTTGCTTCAATGAGCCACGAGTAACTAATGAGATTCTGTGCCCTCAGAGAAGGCCACTGCTGGCATAGCCACGCGGGGGCCATCGGCTGGAACAACTCTCCTTGCTTCCCATGTCCTAATGAGGTTTTATTCTGCTCGTGCACATCAACCCCTTGGTATTATCTCAGTATCCAAAGGGATGCAGGAACCCACTGATTTAGCACATGAAGGAAATCCTACGTGTTGGTGCCCTTCAGCAAGGAAGATTTATAGAGCTGTCAATGGGACAGGCACCCAACCTGCAGCATCCTTGTCCCCCAAGCAGCTTGTGAAGGGGTTAACACAGCTTCATGGCCATGTCTCCTACCCCAGGTGAAGTTCTGACTGTCCCCATCAGGGCTACCTGCCCGCAGATTCATCCGGTCGATGGGGACAATTGTTGGCCACAAACCTCCTGGGAGGGACCTGGAGGTGACCTTCTGGAGCGGCTGGGGGAGCATATGGTCTGCAGCTACCAGGATGGAGCCCTCTCCATAAATCCCAAGAACCATGTGGTCCCCAGGAAGTTTCAAAGCAGACTCTGCACATTTCTGTGAAGAAAGGGTACAGCATCCCCCCGGGGAGGGCAGAAAGCCCTTCTCCCAGAAATTGCTGAGCTAACTAATTGCTAATTGCTCCCTGCTCGTTACCACTGAAGACAGCTGGAAACTATAGAAACATAACCACAGCATTAAAGCAAGCCATTGTGGGAGCCAGACTATACAGATCCTGGTTTATAATCAGATATTTGGCAGTAGTGGCCAGAGAGGGAGTTGATGCCATTCCAGGTCTGGTTGGACAAGGCTCTGAGCAACCTGGTCTGGTGGGAGGTGTCCCTGCCCACGGCAGGGGGTTGGAACTAGATGGCCTTTAAAAGTCCCTTCTGACCCAAACCATTCTGTGACAGTCCCACTCCAGAGTTTCCCTCTAGGCCTTTCCTCAATATTTGAAGAAAATGAGACAGTGTTTTCCTTAGTAACTCAGGGAGGCACATGCTGCTCCACTTCAAAACCATGTGTCCCCCAGTGTTGATACTGATCTAAAAATATTTAAATTGAAAAATAATATAGTTATGCTCCTTTCTTGCCTCCTATGTTTGTATTCTCAGGCTTTTAGGGAAAAAAACCCACATAGATCTATCAAAGTATCTGGAAATGTACTAATTATTTCAATGGGAGTGAAGATTTTCACATGATGATATGATCCCAACTGGCAAAGTAAACATAATTACCAATATTACCAGAAAACAAAATCAGCAACACTTCAAGGCTCTGTGGGCTTTAGTTAGCAAATATTTTTACAGTTGATCATTCATCGCAAAAAGCTTCTTATTATTCTTGTAAGTAAAGCTGCACCAATTTAACAAGCAATCTAAATGACCTTATGTCTCTCCAATATCTTCATGACTGGGAAAGCCTCAGAGTGAATGAAAAGACCCCAGATTTTATAGTTAGATTATTTTGACTTGATTGTGACCTGCTTAGAAAGCCTGCAGCTGTGTTTTCTTTTCTGAGTTTTTTTTCAAGGAAGTTATGGGTTTTGGAAAACTTGGGCACGGATGTTAAAAAGCTAAGAAAGTGAAAGGATTTCACTGATTTCACTTTCTTCTGAAAATCCTCCTTTTCATGGAGGGAGGAACAGAATTGATACCGCTGGCATCTTTTGTGAGTCTGTAAAGGTTTGCTGGTGGGTTTTTTTATTAAAAAAAAAAACAAAACACCAAATACCAAAATATTTAGACCCACACTTCCGCTTAGATTTATTACTCTTTCTTCTCTACAGGGGTTGTTATGTATTTCAGAATTATATTTATTCCTGGCTTTGAAGCACTGTGGGATTTCCCTTCCGCTTCGCGAGCACCTCCTGGGGTTACGGTGTCTGCGTTTCCCACCCATGGAACAGCAGTGCTACCTCTCGGCAATGTCACGGTGATGAGTATCTACCCCCGAGGAAAGGGAACATGCCTCTTCACCAGGTTCAGAACTACACCATCAAAGCAGCCCAGAGCCCACGAGGGCTGAGCACGGGGACGGGAGGTGGCCCAGGGCAGGGGCAGGAGAGAGGGAACATCTCCTCTGCCTTCCCACAGCTCAACAGGAGCTGCCACCACCAC
This sequence comes from Scolopax mira, assembly GCA_004320125.1. NCBI lineage: Eukaryota > Metazoa > Chordata > Aves > Charadriiformes > Scolopacidae > Scolopax > Scolopax mira. The sequence goes on from BJBW01001374.1 coordinate 100,328, forward strand.
CATCCAATATATTAAATTTAGAACCCTTGACAAAACATTTCCTTCAACAGCAAAATAACTGACAGGGATAAAATAAAATAAAAAAAAACCACAACAAAGAAGAAAGGCAAAGACAGGCGGTACCTGCTGGATGATAACCCGAGCGCTGACAGCCTCGGCGGGGAGGACCTGACCTACCTGCTGAAGTTCTGTCACCACAAAGCCATGCTGACGTCTCCTAAGGACGCACAGCTACCAAAAAAAAAAAAAAAAAAGGAATTTGCTCTTTTGCTACTAATATCCTATACTTTCGACAAAATACGCAGTCGAATTTTTTCCCCTCTGGCTGTCGAAGGCGTTCGATGGTCTCGGGAGCCAGCGGGACATCCCTGCACCACATTTAATCACAGGTGGGGGCTGAACTGTGGCTTTCCCTGGGCTTCTGAAGGACCAGAGTCTACACGGGGATTAGTGTCTCACTTTCCAGTGTCACTTATGTACCTCATTCCTTAAGGCAAAATCCAATTAGAAATTCAAACACTAATTAAATGAAAATTCACGTATTCTGCTATTTTCACCCTTTTTCTGTGTGCCTCTCGAGCTTTCTCTGCCATGGATTCTTCTTACCAGGGTTTAGGGTTAGGTGATGAAGCATAAAGTACTATTTAAATACTATAATTTCAGGAGCAAGCAAAGAACACTGCATTTATCTTCACTAACCTTGAATATGCCTGTCCCATCTAATGAAAAAAGTGATTGAAGGGATTTATTTTAGCTTGCTATCCCAAGGCCCCCATAAAAGCTGAATGGTAATTTAATTAGTTTCCTTTCTGGTGATTAACTAGGAACTTCTGATCATTTAATCTGAGTGCATTTTGATTCATTAAGTATCTGTTTCTTTTTTTTTTTTTTTTTTTTTTTTTATGAGGTTATTAAATAATCCTGCCCAGGTACGGGCGGTCATTGGTATGCGGGGCTGCCGAGTGGTCTGTGTGAATCAGATAGGAAAATATGCACGATGTGAACTGGATTTTCAAAGCTACTTGGGACTCACCTGACTAGATGACAAATTAGCAGTTAATTTATTCTGACAGAGCTTGCAAACCGTGAGTCAGACCCTGGATGAGGAAAATGGGTGCCAATGTGTGACTGCAGCTCTTACCTCCCGCCACGCGGCCCCGGGTGGGATGGGGACACACACACCGACCAGCCACGAGGACTCACCCCAAACCCCAGAGATTAAAGCCTCGGGGATGTTTCCACCCAGGAAGAGCGTGACGGGGAGCTCTCCTGCTTCGGTGACATTTCTCCTGACCACAGCAAGTCGCTCACTCCCCTGATACATTATTTCCCCCTTCGGTAAGAGGGAGGCAGTAACTGCTAGCCCAGCTCATAAAGGATGATTAAATAAATCTATTAAAGTGCTATGAAGATTTAAAATGTGATATACTTAACTTTTTATTTAGATTTAAAGCATATTATAAAGACTGTACGTGCTCTCCAGGCACCCGTACAAAAAAAAAAGGAAACTCACAACCCTTTAAAATGTTGCTTAGCAGCAAAATGAAATAAGAAATGTTAAATTATCAGCCAGCTAATGTAGCAAACTGTACTTCATCAACTCCACCCAAAACTTTCCCCTTGCAGCTCTAACAAATAACACAAGTGAAAAGCATGTTGGAAGGCAGACACGAAGGTCGGCTTCTCCTTTATCACCTAATTGAAAATAAAGAGAAAATAGAAGTATCTGTATCAGACACAAGATAACGGGCCAGCTTTGTGAGCACAAAGACACTGTGATTTATTTATTTCCATTATGGCTGAAGAGTATGAAAGGATTTGGTTCCATGTATGAAAAGAAAAAAAAAAATCAAATCCAGTGGCTGAATGATGCCTCAATTCTCTTTTCATTTGTTTTGATTCCCAGGTAAGATGGATATAAGGATGCCTGATCATCCTGAAAGGGTTTCCAGGGCTGAACTCCAAACTTGGTGACACCCACCTCTGGCACGGTGCTCACTGCCCCTCAAAACCCAAACAGCAGTGCTCCAGGGAAGAGGAAAAAAATATTAACATCTGTCCTCCCACTTCTTCCAACACCCCCAATGCTCCCCCAGACAACAACAGGGAAATGCCTGTCCCAGCCTTCCACCCTGCCCTCTAAGCTCACTGGATAAGCTGTTAAGGGCTCTAAAAACAGGGTAGAAAGGTGAAAATCCCAATTAGTGTGGAAATGATAAATGCTGCCTTAATAATAGAGGCTTTCAGGGACTTAAGATCTGACCTAAAAGGAATTTTCTCTAAGACTTTTACACGCAGACAGATGTAACACGGTACCCAGGGCATGCCCAAGGCCAGCTGCCGACCCAAAGCAGCCAAACACCAGGCACACAACTGCTTCCCTCCTGCCCTTGCTAATTCTAACATTGCTTTAATCACTACAAGACTTTTTTTACTCTTTTTTTAACTAGTTATATTGCCTTTATCTGTTTTTGGGATTCTGTGCCACCTTTTTCCCCCCGCTTAGCAACTGCAAGAACAGATACTTGATTTTATCTGCAGGTAGAAGCTGCAAATCCTGTATAACCCTATATTATATGGGACTATGACAAAAGCTTTCAACTCCAAGGGGTTGGGAAAAATGCTGGGATGTGGGACCCACCTGATTTCATTGCCAGCCCAGCCCAACATCCACGGGGGCCGTGGGGGATCCTACAGGCTGTATTTGTCACCTTTACCAGCAATTAATCCATTTCTCTGCCTGAAACCCTAGCAAAGGCAAGGGAGCAACTCAAGGAGAGAGGTGACAGCCTTACACCAACACATCACGGAGTGTTTTCATTTTCTTGAAGCACAGCCTCCTAAATCAAGGGTTCCCTCTCCAGCGCTGGAAACGCGAGACAAATCTGCATGAGGCACGAAAGGAAAACTGACAACAAGTAAGGAATGTGTCCTACTTCTGCAGCCTGATGTACAGCCCAACCTGGCAGCATAATTTGCCTTAAAAACAATTCATTCTGTAAGACTGTTCCTTGCTGTGATGAAGAGCCAGAATTTTGTTATTTCAAAGGAAGTCTGGCTTTTTTAATTATATTGAATGCTTTTCCGAGGAGAACGTAAAAGGTGGTGTAATCCTAATTGGGCATCAAGAAAAAGCGTCATGATAGTAAAGATGTATCAGCTGATATTCAGTAGAACAATACAGAAGATGGGAGCGTGAAGGAAAGCCTTCAATTATTCAGTGATAGCTGAGATAGTTAATCATCTTGTTGGACTGGAGAAAGATTGCTGGTTTGAATTTTAAAGCAAGTTACCGTCTATCCTTTTCGCAATGCGTCATTTTGTAGGAAGGGAGCCACAAGTTATTATCATCAGCTCTGCAAACGAAGTTAAAAACAAGCACAAATCCCAGCATATTCCCACAGCAAGTGCTCGCGGGTCATCGGCCAGATCTTCAAGGAAAAGGCCCCAAGGATGAGCCACCGGTACCGGCTGCGTTTGCAGGTCACAGGGCGCACAGCGATGCTGGGAGGAACGGGCAAGAAGGGGAATAATCACAGGTTTAAGCAGACGGTGCTTTTATCAACTGAATGGAGTGCAGAACCAGCCGTTCTTGCTGACTGCTTCAAAAAACCCAAAATAAAACAAAGCCCCTTGAGAGGCAGCAGTCTCAGCCTTTGCGAGCAGGCAATTCGCCTTGGCCGTCTTTGGGGAAAAAGAATCATAGAATCTTCTAGGTTGGAAGGGACCTTCAAGATCATCTTGTCCAACCACCAATCTAACTCCGACAAAAATAAACACCCACACAACAAAGAAAATGCAACACCATCACTAAACCACGTCACACCTCCAGGGTGTCACACCTCAACCACCACCCTGGGCAGCCCATTCCAATGTCTGATAACCCTTTCAGTCAAAAAATGTTTCCTAATATCCAGCCTGAACCTCTCCTGGAGTAATTTGAGGCTGTTTCCTCTAGTCCTGTCACCTGGGACTTGGGAGAAGAGACCGACCTCCCCACCTCTCTACAGCCTCCTTTCAGGGAGTTGGAGA